>JAVTVY010035300.1:0-146291 GCA_036873755.1 Hanleya hanleyi | reverse complement strand
TCATCAAATATGTCTACTTACTCTCAAACTGCATTTACTCTGGAACATTTATTTAACAATCACAAAACGTATCTCAGGGAAAGAGGTATTTGTCTTCCAACCAAACATAACGATATACCAAAAGTATACTGGACTGCCAAGATGCATAAGTCACCATACAAAGCTAGATTCATAGCTGGTTCTAGAAACGGCACCGCCAAGCTTCTTTCAACCCTGTTGACGAGGGCCCTTCAGGAGGTAAAAGCATTTTGGGAAAGGTACATGTATTGCGCCACTATTTCTAAAAAGTCTGGCGTTGAATGTATGTGGATATTGAAAAACTCAAAATGTCTTACGGAAGAACTTGATGCTAAAGGTCACATACCGTAAAGACATGTATCCACATGGGATTTCTCGACTCTCTATACTATAATCCCTCATCAGGACCTTATTGACCGTCTAAGTTCATTAATAGTATCTGTGTTCAAGAAAACTGATCGTAGATATATTAATGTCGGAAGCCATAAAGCATTCTTTAGCTCGACTACATACAAGAGATATCATTCATGGGATGTTTCTTTGCTTATAGAGTTGCTTGAATTTCTCATTAAAAATATCTATGTGAAATTTGGCAACACAATATATCAGCAGGATATAGGTATTCCAATGGGTACTAATTGTGCACCCCTGTTGACCGACCTGTATCTGTTCTCTTATGAATATGACTATATGCAGGCGCTTTCAAAAACCGATCCATTCAAAGCCCGTTCCTTCTCATTCACCAAACGCTATATAGACGATCTTCTCGCTGTGGATAATCGCTATATAAATGACGCAGTGAAGGATATATATCCACCTTCACTGGATTTGAAGGAAACTACAGATAGCCCTACAGGCACATCTTATTTAGATCTCTATCTCTATAAAAATGAAGCGGCATTCTCTCTCGTCGACTTTATGACAAAAGAGATGATTACAATTTCGACATCGTAAACTATCCCTTTCTGGATAGTAATATTCCAGTGGGACCTGCATATGGCGTATACATATCTCGCTTAGTAGCATTTGCTAGATCCTGTGTTAAATGTGATGATTTTAATCAACGTCACAAAACATTGTTGCAGAAACTTATAAAACAGGGCTATTCCATCAAGCGCCTCCACTCAAAGTTTCTCAAATTTGGCGATACATATCGCATGCTGATAGCAAAATACGAACGTAGCGTGCAAGATCTATGGCGCTACGTTTCGTAACTTGTGTCTAATTCCGCTTAACCCGGGGCTAGGGGCCGTATGAACCCATGTACTTCAAGATCCTCATGGTACTCATATGAACAGTCACAATCAAAGCGTGACTGAGATACATCTTTTTTTAGATGACGACTCTATAACGAATATTATGGATCAAGAATACTGATCAGCGATACGGATTTGATATTTTTGGAACATCATGATGTCTTGCCGGCATCATTGAAAACTGTTGACCGCTTCTCTCTTGCAGGAAACAAGCCTATGTTTATGTATACTATGATTGTCTTTTTGAATTTGGTGCTAATACTGTTATGTGGAAAATGGAATAGGTCTTTGGATTATGGACGCGGATATTCTCTAATGGACGACGGCTGGATTATGAATGACGGACTAGACGCTTGTAACTGTCTATACCGAGAATACTTTGAACAGTTTCTATGTGACTGCTACTGATGTTTTAGACACACTTTCTAATCTAGACACTTCAAATTACAACACATATAAGGGAAGTGGGAAGAGGTGCCGACATACTGACAGAGCCACATGACTTCACAGTATAGTCTTCCGGTTAACCTATTCTATAGCACATACCAAGAATCTAACGATTCGTGATATGTGTTGTTTCTCAGGTACGCTTTTATTGTACCTGTTCATGTGGCAAATTGGATGATATGACCACACGGTCCCTAGCACCGGCATCAGCGGTATTAGATACAAATCTAGAGAGCTATGATGGAAATGCTCTGACAACTCGTATATTGGTAATTGATGAGCTGTTTCACTGTGACAACTCATACACTGGGGATTGGTGAGCTGTATCGTCGTCAGATGAAAATGACGGCATTTAACACGAAAGACTAGTCTGTAAGGCCCGATGTCAACCCAGCATAGCCGTATGACTTCCTCTCCAGCGATTGTGTCTAACTATGACATCCTCTCCAACGATTGTGTCTAACTATGACATCCTCTCCAACGATTGTGTCTAACAATGACATCCTCTCCAACGATTGTGTCTAACTATGACATCCTCTCCAACGATTGTGTCTAAATATGACATCCTCTCTAACGATTGTGTCTAACTATGACATCCTCTCCAACGATTGTGTCTAACTATGACATCCTCTCCAACGATTGTGTCTATGACATCCTCTCCAAAGATTGTGTCTAACTATGACATCCACTCCAACGATTGTGTCTAACTATGACATCCTCTCCAACGATTGTGTCTAACTATGACATCCTCTCCAACGATTGTGTCTAACTATGTCGACATCGGGCCTTACAGATTAGCCTTTTGTGTTAAATGCCGTCATTTACATCTGACGACGATACAGCTCACCAATCTCCAATGTACGAGTTGTCACAGTGAAACAGCTCACCAATTACCAGTATACGAGTTGTCAGAGCATTTCCATCATAGCTCTCTAGATTTGTATCTAATACCGCTTATGCCGGTGCTAGGGGCCGTGTGGTCATATCATCCAAGTTGCCACATGAACAGGTACAATAAAAGCGTACCTGAGATACAACACATATCACGAATCGTTAGATTCTTGGTATGTGCTTTAGAATAGGTTAACCAGAAGACTGTTCTGTGAAGTGATGTGACGCAGTCAGTATGTCGGCACCTCTTTCCACTTCCCTTATATGTGTTGTAATCCTCTACAACGATTGTGTCTAACTATGACATCCTCTCCAACGATTGTGTCCCACCTCGGAATCTGTGTGAACGGGATGGAACTCTATCGGATTAAATGTTATTAGCGAGAAAAAGTGAAGACAATATCAGTTAGGGTCTGAAACCGCTTCTTATTTTCAAAATATCGTTGGCAATGTGATCATCTTGCAGCTTGGTTGGGTTAATAAAGCCTTCGCAATACGATCAGCTGATCGATGAAACATAGTCATCCTTAGTCAGGTCACTCGATTCATTTTCGTTATAGAATTATCTCACCTACTGGTGTTTCGCTTTCCAACAATTGTTCCGCTATAAGCTTTTAACCCCTTCAATGGACTTGGACGAAACTACTGAAAGCCCAGCTGGAACATCATATCTCGACCTCTACCTTTACAAGAATGATCAGGGCTTTCTCTCGCGTCGACTCCTACGGCAAGGATACAATTACAATTCGACATAGTTATCTACCCATTTCTGGATAGCAATATCCCAGAAGGACCTGCATATGACGTTTATATATATATCACATTGAAGCATCTGTTAGATCATGTGCAGTCTGTGACGATTTATCGCCAAAGAATTTCCAGATCATTTTCCAGAGTAAGTATCTCAGTCAGAGTATATATCTCAGTCACGCTTTGATTGTATCTCAGTCACGCTTTCATTGTGCCTATTCATTTGAACACCATGGAGATACAAAACACATGATATTCAAACGACCCGTAACGGAATTAGACACAGATTACGAAAAGTAGCACCAGAGATCTTGGGCACTACACTCGTAGTTGGACATCATAAGAAACTTATCGAATAGGGCTGTACCACGAAACGAAAAGTTTCTCCAATTCTGTGATAAATATCGCACACTGACAGCAAAATATGGTCGTAGCGTGCAAGATCTCTGGCACTACGTTTAGTAACTTGTGTCTAATTCCGCTCAAACCAGAGATAGGGGCCGTTTAAATATCATGCCTTTTGCATATCTCTTGCATATCGCTCCAACTTACATCTCTATGGTGTTCAAATGAACAATCAAAGCGTGACTGAGATACATACTCTGGAAAACGACTTGAAAATTCATTTGAATAAAGAATAATGGTCAGTCATAGATTTTATGTAAGGAACACCGTCTTTCTTGCGGGCATCATTGAAAACTGTTTCACTCTTCTAGGAAACCATCTTGTTTTTAAATTATTTTTATTTCATACACATTTGGAATTGGGCTAACTGCCATACGAGTAGATCTTTCGATCATTCACGCGAAAATTCTTTAATGGACGACAACTGAATATTAAATGTCAGATCTGACGCTTGCTATACGTGATGGGCTTCTCGCCAAGTCGCGTAAGGTTGTGAATGGAAACTGGACGAGTTGGTGAGCTATCAGCGTTGGTGGTTGAATATGTTCGTTAATCTCCTATGCATGTTAAGGGAGCCAACTTTGTACATTGTGTCAGTTAACGGGAACCTGGAGTTGTCTCCCTTGAATCAGACTGAATCCATTCTTCAATCCGTCGGTTGAGGCCACAGTTTTCTGTCTATTCATAATCGATTCATTTCATATTAGCTGGATTGTTTCATGAAAACACTTCAGAATCATCTTCTAAGTGGATGAAAAATAGAGAAAATATATATAGATTACAACTTTCAGGCATTAGACTTCAATGGGTTGCACTGTGTTTACAATAGCCCTGACTCTCCTCATGTCTTGGCTGAATAGGTCCATACATGTAATCACATATTTTATTTGTCTTACATGACGGAAACACCCTTTAAGGCGCTACATGTATTTGGGAAAACAAAACTGAATTAACTCTTGCAAAAATAAATTCAACCTTCATTCCGGGAAGGCACTCTTTTACTGCTCAATTTTAGTCGCATCCGCCCTCTGAGCAGTCGCTAACGGGTAAGCCACTCGCCCGTCGGCCGGAGCTTCTCGTGTCATAGTTGAGTTTATTCATGAATCAGGCTTTTGACACGCTTTCGTGGATGTCGCAATGAAAGAGTCATGGTTCTTACTCTAGCTGTGTCCGGGTTCAATGAGCCATCCAGCCGGGGTCTGTTGCTGGAGACGCCTCACACGTTTGTACCAAACGCCTAGTTCGACGGATATGGGATTTAGCGTTGGGAGCTGATGACCACCCGGAATTCCGAAAAAAGAGCAATGCTGCCAAAGTCGACAATGTATTCGTCGACGGCATACTCAGACTCATGATCCAATATAACCGGTCATTGACATAGCTGAAGCTGATCAGTGGTCAGTGGACAATTTAGCAACGAAAGAAATGTAGGGCCTATTGCCAATATTGTCAGTTGGATCGCCATGGTTACGTCAGTTGCACGTGATATAGCAAAATTGCGAGTTCAACTTGAGAGATAATGACCGACATCAAGAAGTGCTCCAGGTCAACGGGAATACCAACTTTTCGATTCAGCGAAGGAAATGGTCATGACATATGCAATATGTTGAATAAATCGTCACTTAAAGTTGAGTGGCTGATGATGATGTCTGCGAGACGTCAGATCAACGTGAACGCCCATAATCCCCTTCAATCAGCAGGATGTTACGTCCCCGACGGAACACGGTTGTCAATGGATGGTGAGAATCGTGAGCTAGGGCCAGAGGCCCTGCATCGGAACGATTGCGACCGCCAAACTCAGATTCAGCCCGCACCAATGGCCGGCCTCGCGATCGATCTTGACCTCGGCTTCTGCGACAAACTTCTCCGAGCGCTCTGCTGGGTTGATGTCAAAATATCAACACGAAGCCTTGACGAGTCTTCAGGTAGCGGGAGCTATCTTCCATGAACAGTTTACATAAGCCGGTTCTCCCAATACGCGAAACAACAAAAGTCAGTGACCCAGTTCGGTAAAGTATTAAATTAGCAATCAAGCCGAAGGAACGCTAGTAGAATATAGCCGTGATTTACAGTCGCATTGGTGTCAGTGTGCATGCGCGAGAAACCGAAACTGGTGTGCGCAGGAGTACTTAGTATGACGTCACTTCCGATCTGCGTGAATCGGGCGTGACTCGGGCGTGACTTGGGTAGGACTGGTTGACCTATATCTGTATTCCTCCGCGGTGATGCGGTCTGGTGGTGATGCGGTCTGGCTCCGCGGACAGAAAGTAGTCCCAAATACGTGGGTTTTCGTGGGAATGTTCGGTAATCTTCAGGAGGGAGAGGGCCCTCTAGTGGACTGATTGGGTCGAGTGAGGTGTCAAAGTTAAGCGCTCTTCCAGTGCCATCCAGTCATGGATGGGTGCATGTAAAATTAGGATTTGTTCCGAAAATATGAAAAGTGGAACACGGACTTTACCCCTGCAATAGGGGAAAACTCCTATCAACCATGTCTAGTGGGGGCGGTCTCCGGGCTTATCGGGGCCTGCCTATCAAGTCATGGGTGGGTGCATGTAAAATTAGGGTACTCATCTTACATCCGGGGGTTTTTTCATGTAGGTTACTGCGCTGGTCACGTGGTTTGGTGGGTCTGCGCAAGTGTGTGACGTCACTTCCGGTTTTCAGAATGTCCAAAAAACTACCTCAGAAGAGTTCCAATTTTTCCTTAGACCTTAGACGTATGGTCCGGATTTTCCATCCGGGTTTTTTTCCTGCCCGGCCCGACCACACGCAGCGCGCGCGTTTACCGGCCGCACGCCTGCGCGGGTGAATTTCGGGTCAAAATGTCAAAGGTCACAGCTAGGTCAAAAGGTCAAAGGTCCCCTTCCGGCAATGTTCGGCCCTCTACGGTCACTATGACGTCATATCCGCATAGCATTATAGTATGGGGCCGAGTGTGTGTACATCCGGGTCCTCAGTGTGCGAGCGAATGACGTCACTATGACGTCATATCCGCATGTAAACACACCCATAGCGGTTCCTCCAGCGTGGATGTGCTGTGATGGAGGGGTTAATAAAAGGGTTGACCTGTAATCATTGTTGTTGTTGCTGTTGCTCTCTTTTTGGACTAACCAATCAGAATAGTACGTATCACGGACTACACCCGTAGAGCTACGCATAGGCGCGCATGTGTGACATGGTCTATAAAACACGTCCCTCTGGATCCCACACCCCCATTCCTACTGGCATTTTACAGCATGCGACCGTGGTTAATTCACTCACGGGTTACAGAGCAGTGGTTCGGTCCATGTTTGGAGATGGCGACGACAACGAGGGGCGACGCCAGATCCTGAAAGAGTTCACAGAAGCGGTCCTCGACAGAGTGGACTCGATGGAGAGGTGTGCTATCACTCACCACTACTGGACTATGACAGCCATCCTTGATGCCCGGGCTATGGACCACGAGCGCTCACGCCGGAACCAGCGACGGCCCGATGGCCTAGTAATGGTCTTTGCCCTATTGACCCTGACGCTGTGGCCATGACAACGACAGCGACAGAAAAAGAACGACTTTTCAGAGCATCCACAGATGCGCTTATGTGCAACCGATATATACGAGGGTCAGTCCCAGTGTGCGTCATTCACCGTTCGTCATTGGGTCAACCATGTCACCGAAGGACCTGACCATAAATACGAGAGACAGTCAGAGTGTGTGTCATTCACCGCTCGTCATTTGGTCAACCATGTCACCAGTCCTACGAGCCATCCTTCCCCTTACACCCCAGGTGGGGTTACACGTCTATGAGGATAAAGTCACCATCGTTGAAGACAGTGGAGATGTTTACTGGTCGCGCGCTGAGACCGTATCGAATACGGTTACGCTACACCTTGACGGTTGGACCAAATTTAAACGGGTGTTGAGCGGTGAGCTCGACGGAAACCTCATCCACATAGACAATGCCATCTACGTACACCGTGAACCCTTCGTCTCACGCCTGTTCTGTTACCAGGACCCAACGCGAGGCTTCACCCTAGACCCGCATCTGTGGACAGCCTTCGAGAAAATGGTGCCTATTGTAGACCAGCTGTTTACACCGGACGAGCGGTCAGCTGTTCAGTTGGGCTGGGCTCGTGCCCTGAGTGAAGCGGCGGCAGAACCCAATGAACAAATTACCAAGCGTAGCAATGAAGCGGAGGCAGACGACGACGCCATTGATTATCCGGCTAGACTGTCAGCCCAGTGACATGACCACCCGATCCTTTGATCTCGCGTCATAAACTTTTTCTCCCTATAAATACGAGAGACAGTCAAATCTGGTACCATTCACGTACTGACCATGACGGAGCATATAATACGGGCGTTTCTCAGCTTGACCCCCGAGGTCTTCCTGCACGTCTATGCGGATAAGGTCGATATCATGGAGGAGGTAGGAGACATCTGTGATGCAGACCCTACACAACCGTGCCCGGCTCATATTCGTCTGTCCCGGGAGGGCTGGACCAAATTCAAACGTGTGTTGTCTGGTGAACTGGACGGCGATCTCATACCCTTGTGTCACGATGTGTACATCCGACGCGGGCCCTTCTTTGCTCAATTGGCTCGGCTAGATGGAGGTACAGTGCATTTTACCCTTCACCCTGTTCTATGGTCTGCATTGGAAGATGCCGTGGCAGATGTGGATCAAGTGCTTACGGAGGAAGAGCGGTCATCAGACGAGTTGGACTGATCATTTACCATGGACAATGTGCTGGCAGAAGCCAAAGAAGAAAACCAGATAAAACTCCGGCCCAAGATATAACCGTTATAAATAAACGATAGAGCCAGGGTCCATCATCATTTGTCACCATGAAGTGCTGGAATAAGGTGTTGGATAAATTATACTACAGTCCCGACAGTCCGGCGGCACATAGTGCATTGTCGGCTCTGTATCGAGCGGCCAACACTGCATGAAAAGTTGGATTTACAGACATTTAAGTAACACTTAAATATCCGGTAAAGATGACGATTTCATCAGTGTGATCTTTACAGGGACTTTAAGTTGCTTAAAGGTGAAGGATAATCTTTCCTAACTGTAAAGTTGAATAAAGAAGCAGATTCATATTTACTTAGTGGAAAGATCTACAATGTCCAACTTTACCCCAATACCTAAATCCATGTAAAGTAATATTTTTCCCGGATTCATCTTTGAATAAACTTTAATTTGTAAAGAACCTCTTTCCTAACTGTAAAGTTGAATAAAGAAGCAGATTCATATTTACTTGGTGGAAAGATCTACAATGTCCAACTTTACCCCAATACCTAAATCCGTGTAAAGTAATATTTTTCCCGGATTCATCTTTGAATAAACTTTAATTTGTAAAGAACCTCTTTCCTAACTGTAAAGTTGAATAAAGAAGCAGATTCATATTTACTTAGTGGAAAGATCTACAATGTCCAACTTTACCCCAATACCTAAATCCGTGTAAAGTAATATTTTTCCCGGATTCATCTTTGAATAAACTTTAATTTGTAAAGAACCTCTTTCCTAACTGTAAAGTTGAATAAAGAAGCAGATTCATATTTACTTAGTGGAAAGATCTACAATGTCCAACTTTACCCCATTACCTAAATCCAAGTAAAGTAGTATTTTCCCCTGGTTCGTCTTTAAATAAACTTTGATTTGCAAAGATCTGCTTTTCTAATTGTAAAGTTGAATAAAGAAGCAGAATCATATTTCCTTGGCGGAAAAATCTACAAAGTCCGACTTCACCCCAATACCTAAATTCAAGTAAAGCAATGTTCCCAGATTCCTCTGTACAAATCTTAAATATGAAGGAAGAACGAGGTCTACCTGGTCCAGCAGCATTTAATTTTGGACAAAGTTGATGTAAAATCAAATCAATCTAAATCAGTATTGAAAAGTTAAGATGTGTTCTTTTGTTCAAAGATGCTGCTGTGAATTTTACTGAAATATATTTATTAAGTGTTCTAGGAAGCACTATTAGCAAGAGTTTGTGGAACATGTTCATCATTAACAACACGAAGAGCAGAAATTAAAGCATTTGATTCATTGGAGGGGAAAAAGATTTAAAGATATTAAGCTCAACACCTGTCAATTTCAAAGTGCACTCTCATTTGGTGGGCAGGTAGGGTGGGTTGGTAAAGAAGAAAATGAGGCAGTTAATTCACTAAGCAAGATCTTTATTTGTGTATATGCGCTAGTACTATAATCACAGTTCATCGTTTACTACATTTTCCTTATGTGACCGAACTTGAAATTCCTTATTGAATGTCATACAAGCTCCGATCTTGTCTCCAGCCTAGTAGCTTAGTAGATTTATATCTCTAATATAATCTCTTATATAATCTATTGTGCATCTGCTCAAATATGAGATTTCTGTTAAACTCATTCATTGTAACAGATAACATCAAATCTTCTCATCAGCTTACAAAATGTGTACACATTCCATATATAAACACAAATCTTCACATGATGCAACAAGTGTCTGCTTCATCCCAAAGATGTAATCCCAGATAAATTGGGAGTAAGCATTTTCACACCAATTTCATGCTCACAACAGGTCTGAAAAATCCACACATAAATACAATTCTTGCATGTGCTATCATCACATGATTATGTGTGCCTGCTTCATACAAAATATGTATGTGCGAGGTTTCACATGCATATTGTGTGCACCAGCTTCACGCAATAATTGTATAGAAGTAGTTTCACGGAACTGTTGTATCCAAATACATCAGCAGCTAGTGAAAGGCTCTACCTTTCTATGTCATGATAGTCTTCCTAAACACTTTACATAAGATTGTTGGCAAACCTTGATTTCATATTTATCACAACTACCAGCTCAAAACAAAATAGCTAGCTCGAAATAAAATGAGCAAAACAATTCATCCGTTTTGTCGAGTAGACAGTCACCAGAAGCACATTTCGTTAACATATGATGTGTAGTTGCGCAGTAAGCTTGGTGTGTTAGCACAGATTCAAAACAGAAATCATGTTACGTCACAGGGAATGAGCTGATGCTGCGATTTGAATACTCAGCCTATGAAATGTACATGATTAGTCACACCAATGATCCACTGCAAGGTGCCTTTGAATTTCAGCTTCCGTGTGTAGAGACTGTGCAAGAGTCAAAAAAACCTTGACACATAAATACAATCCCTGCATGTGCCGATCTTCATATGATTATGTGTGCCTGCTTCATACAAAATATGTATGTGCGAGGTTTCACATGCATATTGTGTGCACCAGCTTCACGCAATAATTGTATAGAAGTGGTTTCACGGAAACTGTTGTATCCAAAATACATCAGCAGCTAGTGAAAGGTTAAACTTTTTATGTACATGATACTCTTCTTATATTATGCGATGGTAACTGAGTGAATGACAATAATTCAACAATATTTCAGTCATATTGTGTTGAACTGACAAGGCACCACCGGGACAAGTTGTGTTCTAGTGGCTTCGAAGAAGCAAATCTCTGAACGAACATGGAACCAGATACCCAGCATCCACCCCATAAAACACGGAGAGCCCACAATACAAAGACAGGCCACTAACATTGGTGCAATAAAAAAAAGTAATATCAAAGTACCTGTTGATTAACAGGACACTGCGCACAAAAGGCACCCACCAACCACCTGCTCTTGGAAAGTAATATTCCACTATTATATACTACTGCCTCAATATTGGCCAATTCAAACAGTTTGGCAGCAAATGTGTTACCGTAACAATGAGCACTACACAGAAAACACTAAACTATTATTTTCCCTGCATACAAGTTTTGTTGGCAGAGCTATATTTCATATGTACAAAAGGTACCAGACTAATTCCAGAGAAAATGGTAAAAAATGTCCATTTTGATGCTTTCATTATGTCCAGTTAATCACTCTATTCACCATTCGCCAGTGCAGTCTAGCTAGACTAATCTAATGATACACACTTCTACTTCATTTGCTTCTGCCGTCAAATATATTTAACTGATTTAACTTTTGATCATCCATCCTCAATATACTGATTACATAAAATTTTATCGGATTATTCACCCAGACATTTCAGAATTTCCCTATTTGCCATATGCACTCTCCAGATAAACCAAGAATAAGCATTTTCACACTATTTCTGAACGTTATGCTTACAATATTATAGGTTCAAAAACTTGACACATAAATACAATCCCTGCATGTGCTGATCTTCACATGATTATGTGTGCCTGCTTCATACAAAATATGTATGTGCGAGGTTTCACATGCACATTGTGTGCACCAGCTTCACGCAATAATTGTATAGAAGTGGCACCACCCAGACAAGTTTCGCTTAAGTGGCTTCGAGGAAGCAAATCTCTGAACCAACATGGAACCGGACACTCATCATCCACCCCAAAAAACACTGAGAGCTCCCACAAGACACAGACAGGCCACTTACATTGGCGCAATAAAGACAAGTGATATATTTACAGTGCTAGACATCACATTATCAAAGTACCTGTTGATTAACAGGACACTGCGCACAAAAGGCACCCACCAACCACCTGCTCTTCGAAAGTAATATTTCACTATTATATACTACTGTCTCAATATTGGCCAATTCAAACAGTTTGGCAGCAAATGTGTTACCGTAAACAATGAGCACAACACAGAAAACACTAAACTATTATTTTTCCTGCATACAAGTTTTGTTGGCAGAGCTATATTTCACATGTACAAAAGGTACCAGACTTATTCCAGAGAAAATGGTAAAAAATGTCCATTTTGATGCTTTCATTATGTCCAGTTAATCACTCTATTCACCATTCGCCAGTGCAGTCTAGCTAGACTAATCTAATGATACACACTTCTACTTCATTTGCTTCTGCCGTCAAATATATTTAACTGATTAAACTTTTGATCATCCATCCTCAATTAAATATACTGATTACATAAAATTTTATCGGATTATTCACCCAGACATTTCAGAATTTCCCTATTTGCCATATGCACTCTCCAGATAAACCAAGAATAAGCATTTTCACACTATTTCTGAACGTTATGCTTACAATATTATAGGTTCAAAAACTTGACACATAAATACAATCCCTGCATGTGCTGATCTTCACATGATTATGTGTGCCTGCTTCATACAAAATATGTATGTGCGAGGTTTCACATGCACATTGTGTGCACCAGCTTCACGCAATAATTGTATAGAAGTGGCACCACCCAGACAAGTTTCGCTTAAGTGGCTTCGAGGAAGCAAATCTCTGAACCAACATGGAACCGGACACTCATCATCCACCCCATAAAACACTGAGAGCTCCCACAAGACACAGACAGGACACTTACATTGGTGCAATAAAGTGATATATTTACAGTGCTAGACATCACATTATCAAAGTACCTGTTGATTAACAGGACACTGCGCACAAAAGGCACCCACCAACCACCTGCTCTTGGAAAGTAATATTTCACTGTTATATACTACTGTCTCAATATTGGCCAATTCAAACAGTTTGGCAGCAAATGTGTTACCGTAAACAATGAGCACTACACAGAAAACACTAAACTATTATTTTCCCTGCATACAAGTTTTGTTGGCAGAGCTATATTTCATATGTACAAAAGGTACCAGACTAATTCCAGAGAAAATGGAAAAAAATGTCCATTTTGATGCTTTCATTATGTCCAGTTAATCACACTATTAATCTTTTTCTCCATAGTAACAATGGATATAGGTCATGTACCAGGTGAACAAAATCTTCACATGATGTCATGTGTGTCTGCTTCATACAAAAGATGTGTATGGTTTCACACTGACATGTATCTGTGTGCACCAGCTTCATGCAGTACTGTTGAAAATCGTTTCAAATAAATACTCTGCGTAACAGGCCAACAGTTATATTGTGTTTATGCTTCCACAACCGCAAGCGATATTATGCAAGGTATCTATCACGAGGGCACACTATCAAGACATTCCTGCCTCTGATCACCTGGTGAGCATAAACAAACTTGGACTTTATTCTCTGTACAGGTATAAACATAGCAGATCCCTCTCTATCAAATACATCACTTCTCCACACCTCAACAGGTTTGCCATACATGTTTCTAAATGTTTCATCCAACTCTGCAAACCACATTACTTTTGCTAATAGATGCATATGTGGTCTACCATCCAAAATGACATTGTGCAGGATGAATTTGTCAATCTGACCAGGTCTAGGTGTCAACTCCACTGACTCATATTCTGTGATCTGGCCATCCATACCACACCAGTGTGCCAATATCATTGATGATCTACAGCTTCTCCCACGCTTGGTACCCAGTACACTTCCATAAACTGATACCCATTTCACTACCTTGTAAGAATTACAGACTGAAATGTTTGACCTCTCAATTTCAGGATATAGCACAAAATACATTTGTGAGAGGCATCGCATCTCCTCATCAGTTAAGGCCATATTCCTTGAAATAGAATATATCATCCCATCAGTGATACTCCAATCTGCATTCTGGAAGTTGAAGTTGCGAGAGGACATTCTAGTAAAATCAAAATTTGGTTTCCGAGATATATCTCCCAGAGTGCCGCGATCTGAGGACTCGTGCACTCGCAGTAACTTTCTGAAATCGGGACCAAAATCATCCAATACATTTTGATTACAAGCGATATCCAGTGAGTTCATGTGTTCTAGGAATCGCCTCATTAGCTGTACTTCGATATTTCTTTTGTTTGTGGGCATGGACTCGAGTATTCCATTCTCTCTTTCAAAACTGAAAAGCCAAAAAGAATATATAGGCCCGAAGTCCTGAATACATTGATCTAAATGTGCATGCATGTGCATGTTAGGAGTAACTCTGTCCTGCCTATACAGCACTTCAAACTTCCTACAAAATGACAAAATCAGCCTGTGAGCTACTTCAACACTGGACTTTTGAAGTGTTCTTGTACACAGAATCTTACAGGCTAGGACAAATTTACGCCAGCACTCCAGGTGCTCTGGTGGTAGTACATCATTGAGAGCAAAAATGGAAAATATGACTGTCCAGTTTTTCCACTGGTCAGCAGTGAAACTGCCATAGCAAGATGAAAATTTTTGGGGGAGCTTCCCTATATCGGATGGACATTGAATTACTTCAATTCTCTCTTGAATCAGTTGCAACTGCTGATCTGACAGAATACTGGTTGCTTTCCATACATTCAGCATACGTTTGGCAGTTCCCAAGAACAAATTGTGCATTGGATCAAGAACATTCATTCTGACTGGATCAAAGTAGTGCAGTTCAAGAAGTACTGAATAACGGACACCATATTTACTTTCCAATTGCTCTTTGCTTGTCTTAGTTTTTGCCTTCACAATCTCTTTCACTTGCTCACGATGAGTTGTTTGACTTCGCAATGTCCACTCCGAAATATTGAAACCCCCGTAATTTTTTTGGCCTATGCCACCCAAGAAAGCTCTTGTACATTTATTGCACCCCATTGTGGCAGAGTGACCCAAAAAGCCACCCAATTTTCTACTGGCTGGTATATCACATCCCACACATAGCAATGCTAATCGGAACAGAAGAGGATTATTTGGAGATTGAGAGCTCTTTAAATAAAAACCATCCCATGCGAGTTTCAACTCCTCAACAAGGGGTTCAATAAATGTATTTGTTGGAGGCTCAGTTCTCATGTCCGGGATTAATCCCACTAAAATCACATTCTCTCGTTTAAATCTTTCTTCTCTAGGTAGATTCAAAATGACAAGATAAATAGCTCCAACTGAATATGTAGTATGTTTGAAAGGCTGAAACCAGTCAACATTCAACATTAAACCATAACTACGTTCATGCGACAGAAAGTCGTACACCTCATTTGAAAATTCTCGCCAAATGTTACCATCAAAAATATCTGCCATTACATCATCTGGTAATTTTCGACTCCTCCAGCTTTCACATTTCAGCTCAAAACCTGATCTAGTAATCAAATTTGAGAGGCTAGATTTCAAATTCTTGTAGCAGTACGTTTTGTAAGGTAATAACTCTATTCTACTCGGTGTATGTACAGTTTTCAACAATTTTTCCCCACATGCCTTCCGCAAATGGGGTAGTGGATGAAACGGAAATGCGACATTGCTACAAAGCTTCGACACTGTACAGCCTTCAATTATTTGGACACATTCTTCATATTTATACAGCATGCAACATTTTGAACAAACGACATACTTCACAAAATTATCTTTTTTGAATGATAAAAACTTATGCATTCGATAGATGGTAACTGGGAAGTCTTCATATACTCTTCTCAGGAAAGTAGAAGAATGTGAACAAATATAGAAAATAGATTTTATCAAAATCAAAATAAAGGAAAGGGCTGTGGCAGATGAATAAAAGGATGACTGCCATATTGCAAGAGATTTTAATATCCACAATATATAATCTTTGTGGGGCTGCATTTCTGGTACATTTTCGAAATCACTGTCAGAGTCAGAGTTGGAATGCTCCACACTCGCCTCATCCTCACTCTCATCATCTGTGGATGACATGTATGTATTTACATCTTCGAAAGATTCAAAGTACATTTCTCTGTCTTCGTCTGTGACATTACTGTCAAGGCGATGATCTTGAGAAACATTGTGTTCTCCTTCTTCAGAGAGTGGTTGTTCCTCTATTTCATCTTCCTGAGAGATGGTCGCTTGCTGGACATCATGGCTGTGGCGCCTGAAATGGCGATCAGAGAAGTCCTCACCACAGGACCCACAATGTCTCCTTCTTCTCTTCCTATTTTCCATACCTCTGGCCTGGAGTGTAGCACTTGAATGGCATATACTCAGCTTTGTAAAATGGTCTGAAATCAATGGAAACAAAATAAATATTTAAGTCATGTTCGGCTTCTTAAACATGAGATTGATCTAATCAAAACCCCTCGGCTTTCCCCAAGTGATTGAGACCCATGTGTAGTGTGAATTGGGGAAGAGATAGTTCTATGTGGGATAATCAAGAGATACCGGTAGTTGGTTACATTCAGGCATATAGGACAGAAATAGAAAAATTATATATCTGTAAAGGGGCATAACTCTGTAAAATATGGGTCAAGGGAGCTACTTTCGATAGGCGTCTGACTTAGCACTCTGTAAAATAAGAACTGAGACGATTAAGCTGTACTGAACATGGATTTGCAGATAAAACGTGTACATTCAGCTATACAGATAACAAAATCGGAGATTATTACATCTGAAAGGGGCATAACTCCATAAGCTGAGGCGAGTAATCCTTTGTTGGCTTGTAGAATACAGCAATATAAATAAGTTTCCAAAATATAGTAGATATACCGAACACAGTTCTGCAGATATAGTTGGTTACATTCAGGCATATAAGACAGAAATAGAAATTAATATATCTCTGAAGGGGTATAACTCTGTAAAATACGGGCCGAGGGGAGCCACTTTCGATAGGCGTCTGACTTAGCACTAGATAAATAAATGTTGAAAATTTGGTGGTTGTGTCTCAAGCGGTTTCGCCTAAAATGCGGTAACGGACGGACGTACATGGCGACAACAATACCCCGAGGCCACAATGGCCGAGGGGTAAAAATTACTGGTTCCCAGGAAAAAAATGGATTTCAGTAATCAATTTTTTGGTCCACAGTTGGAGGTTTTAATAGTGTTCCAATGAGATGAACAAGATGATTAAATTGAGATTGTTTCTCTTAACGCGAGTGATATCCCTGGACAGATGGTCTTCAGATGCATCAGACTGAGCTACATCAATTGAATTTAAAATTCGAACAGAGCATTTCCCAGAATACAAGTGTGAAACGTCATTTGGTATACACAGTCCACTTGGCCTATCTGACAGCATGTTAAGAGTCAACAGCTCAGTCAAGCGAAACATCACCACACTTGGAATACATTTAGCCTTCTGCCAGTAATGATAGCGTGTACATGAATAAGCTGTATATGAAGCACGAGTTTTACAATTTTCTGTTTGACAAGTAGTTACCAAGGGAGATAATTCAGTTGTTAAGTGATAAATTATCTCCCTTCGCTTTGTTAACGTATTACAAACTACAAGCTCAGTCATCAAATGAAATAACAGGATGTAACAGAAAAATCTATGTTGGACAAATTCAAGACATCAATATGTGAGAGAGGGCTATTTTGAACAGATGCAATTTTTGAGACTTCCAATCATTTCGTGTGCAGCGTTCATGGATATGGACAATTTTACACATATTTGAAAAGGAAGTTAAAACTCAGCTTTCAAAATTTCCGCCATCTAGACCATTTTTTTCTGTCAAAATGTATACTGTTTTTTGTCTCAAATTTTAGAGGGAAAGGCACAAATGCATCAAAATACCATGCCTTTATCAAGGAGATACTCTTCTTCAATTCAATACTTGACAACTCTTCTTCAATTCAATACTTGAAATGTCTCTGACACCGAGGTTGTGACAATTGTACCAGTCTTCCCATTTGGTTATCACAGAATCTTCTTGTCACAGTTTTGCAAATCAAATTTACTCTTACCCTGCAGTAGTTCTCTTTAGATCTCTGCTTGCTCTCTGCCATTCGCGCATTCCCTTCACAAGCGGGTCCTGCTCAAGGACATCCGTAACATCTTCAGTATGGGTCTGCTCAGGTGCTCGGGTACTAGCTACATGTACTGCCTGGATGTGAGATGCATCCACATCTTTTTCAACCTGCTGATCGGGTACTTCCACTCGATCGTCAACCTGGAGATCAGATACACCTTCTTTAGTTTGGCGAGATTCGGTGAAGCGAAGTTTTTTTGTCTGTCGTCTTCTTCGACTTCTAGCCTTCACTCTAGCTGCTTTCTTGTTTTCGTGCTCCAGTTTTTCATCACCCTTTCCTTCCGAGTTCATCTGCAATAACATTAGAGATAAACTTTCAAAACAGTCTAGTCTTGGTCAAATATTTTTCAATGATCGACCGACATATCTCATGAACAGAGGCAAAACAGACATAAAATTTACAAAGGAACTAGAGAATATAGACTTTTTTATATATATCGATGTTTGGGAATCAAAGGAACGATTGGTATTTGTCATGCCTGTGATCTGTGAGAGAGTGAGAGAGTGAGTAGTAGAGTTTAACATGGTTTTCAACCTTGTTTTAGTCATATCACGATAGTGTGCACAGTTCCTAATACTATTACCCTGGACACTGATCAGCCCAGCGAGTACAGCACCCGTCACTCATCCAAGTATTGGCTGAGCTTAACGTTGCTTACATCTGAAGCAGAGTTTTTGGGTGAAACATAAACAGTCAAGTATTGTCTTTTAAACAAATAATACCAGAATAATACAGGGCATCGTTTTTAGCGTGAGTGATAGCTCACCTGCACGAAACCACTCTCGTAAATTCATATCACGAGACTGGCGCATTTTATACTGTATTATATTGCAATCACTCGCCTGACTGTAAAATACCCTCTCCTAAATATTTTGATGTGAGCTATTTTCAGCTGGCGTGCTAATTCTAAACAAAGCCCTGTAATAGCGATGACCTAATACAATGAAAAACAGGCAGGTGCAATCTAAAGCCCTAGGTAGATGGCACATTAAAGTTCAATGAAAAAACTAGAGCCTTAAGGCTTTGAAGGGTTCTGCCTTATATACACAAATCTTCAGTTGCTTTAAAATGATGGTCTTCCAATGACAGGATTCAGAAATAAAACTAGTCTCTATGCATTATTTAACTTACATATTTTGCAAGCCTTGACTATGACTGTAAAATTTTCATTCATTTTTATTTATTTTTCATTTCATTCTGATGTCCTGATGCCTCTTCAATAGATCGTGTCAGGTGACCAGACATTGACCAGGCAAGGATTTCCCCCAAATTTTGACGGAAGGAAGTTTTCAAATGCAAATATTCGCAATAAAATGGTTCAATATAAAACACATAGTATGAATCCACAGAAACATAGTTTGTTTAAGGCAAAATGTCAAATTAAAAAGATATTGCAGTGTTTTTCTTAAGAAATGAAGCTGCAGGGTCACTCCAAAAGTTATAGGGTCCAACTCTTGCATTTGGAGGGGGGGGGGGGGATGAACCCATCAAATGATGCAATCTGAGAGCATATGAGGATGGAACTGGCACCAGACGAAGCATTTCGGTGATGACTGATTTCGTGTCCTACTGACTGCATGGCAGAGTATGGGGTCATCCAAATGTATGAAATTAGAAATGCCCAATTAATTTCCAAGGTATCAGATTCTGCCAAATATTATTGATCTTACCATCTTATCATATAGTTAACGTGGAAAAAACTTTTTGTCCAATCTGAATATTTTGAAATAAATGACAATAAGGACATCCTTGTGTCATGCAGATGTTCTAACTCAGAAACTCTAGCTGTGATAGGTGAATATAGGGTAAGGGGATGTGGCTTTCCTATCACAGCTCAGAGCGGACGTAGGTTAAAATGTGGCGATAAAAGTTGACCTTTTCGCAATCTTTCGCTGACGAAAATAAGGAGAAAAAATATGCCAATTTGATATAGTTTGACTCAGCTGAGCTTCTTTGACCATGTACCATCTCTCATGACTGTTTTGATGCTGACAAAATGTGATCAAACGTGTGGGAAAAACATTGATTGATTTCCCAGTTTTGGTGCCTTTCCGACATGTTGTAAGAATATGACCTACGCTATCTTTATCTGCTGACGGTTCTAGTCACATGAATAAACACACGTCCGGTCGCTGTTGGTTTATAACTGGCAAGGATCTATTTCTGATGACCTGAACAAAAAGTTCAACCACATTCTGCGCATGTCCCTGTCAACTGTGGAGAAAGAAACACAACAGTTTTGTTGACAAAATCCGTGTTTGAAGGCAGTTTTCATCTGATTAAAGGAGTCATTATGTGGTTGTCATAGTGCTGGAGATGCCAAATCATATTATTTATTCGATAAAATGCTTTTCATGCCTCTGTCTCAATTCCCCACGCCGTGTGCAGGTAAAGATCTCGAGTGATTGATGTCTTACTTAGTTCTTTCCATTTCGGGCCCTATCACTCATTCGGGCTAAGGAGTCCGATTCAGC
Organism: Hanleya hanleyi; assembly: GCA_036873755.1. Lineage (NCBI taxonomy): Eukaryota > Metazoa > Mollusca > Polyplacophora > Lepidopleurida > Hanleyidae > Hanleya > Hanleya hanleyi. Next base: position 125,525 of record JAVTVY010035300.1, on the reverse strand, counting down.
AACTGCTATCGGTACCTAACCAAGCCAGTGCATCGATTGTAACCTATCGATTGTTATACTGGCTTACGAAGATGGTGGAGACTGGGAGACCAAGGCCTAAATGGACAGGTCACCGGGAAATTTTGGCAGCGTTGTTGTTGTAAAATTGTATGGTACAGAGTTGTCAAATGCCATCTCACACACAGAAATAATACAGAAACTGATAAAGATCTCTGTTATATTAATGAAGGGCAATCACTGATAATAAGAAGCACAGGTGACTTCAATACCATCTCTCCTGTAGGAGTACTTAATAATTTTTCCAACGCCCATCTTCATCGCGGACTTCTTTCTGTTATAGCTGTTCTCAAGAGACGCCGCTCGTGATTGGCTAAAATGTTCCCATTCCCTTATGTGCAATAGAGTATGTCAACCAATCAGCATAAGGCTCTCAATACAGCCAATTCTTACACATAGAAACAGAAAGCACATGTCAAGGGACACAAATTGTGACAAAGTTATAGAGCATACCATCCTTGGGAGCCTCATTTATAACCTCAGATCTTTCTCCACATAGATTATAATGGCTTCTGCTATGCAGAACCCAAAAATTGATCATGACAATGGTTATGGGGTTTTGATGTTAAGTCCGATATTTGTGATTTTTCATTTAAATGGCAATTTGGTTCGCACCGAAAGGGAATTATCATGTCAGCAATCCTATATTTATGCTTGGCAACCTGGAATAAAACAATTTTCAAAAATCTCTCCAAGCAAATTGGTAAATTTTCATTTCACGAAAAAATTCTCTTTTTTTTTTTGAGAAGCAAAAAAATGTGCCTTTATAGTTATGATGCTAGTTACACCATTCCAGCACATTGCCTATCCTCCAAAGACCAATTTAATGAAATTTCAGGGAAATCACACCCATTGTTCAGATGAAATCATGTGAGAAAGCTCTACCCAAGCTCCAACTATAGTGCTATCTAGTGGTGAAAAGCTGCTTTCAATTACAAGCGTCTGGTTTTCATTCATAATTCAGCCATCGTCCATTAAAGAATATACGCGCCCACAATCCAAAGACCTAATCCATATTCCCTATAACAATATTAATACCAAATTCAACAAGCTGAGTAGCTAGCCGGTCCTCCGCCAAGTAGCCTGTTTGAGAGCACACAGCATATACGCTTTCATTATCTCCTTAAATATAACTTGCAAAGTGGATATGCGTATGTCGAAAATGCGTTTATGTGGAATTGTTGAGCCAAGTTGAGGAGGTTTGGGAAGCAGTAATGGGTAGTGTTACAGTGAATGTAAGTCTGCAGTTGTATAGAGATTTGTGGATGGTGAGGTTTATAAATCGATGGGTGGAATAGATCAAGGTACGTATCGCGTTCACAACATAGATGGGTACAATATGGGTGAGTGAAATCCAAGATGGTCAATGGCAGCCATCTTGGATTACATTCTACCTTAATGAAAATCAATACCAATGGCCGTCTAACTGATATGAAGCACCTTCTCAAGTTTGAAGTCAATCGGACGAATTATTCTCACAATACCGCGTTTACAAGATGCGGGAAGGACAAATCCAAAATGGTCAATGGCAACCATCTTGAATCAAGTACCTCATTAAAAATCAATACCAATGGTCATCTATGTGATGTGAAGCACCTTCACAAGTTTGAAGTCGATTGGTCGAATTGTTCTTGAGATATCGCATTCACAAGTTGTTGGATGGATGGACTCCAATATGGTCAATAGCAGCCATCTTGGAATACGTACCTCAGTGAAAATCAATACCAATGGTCATCTATCTGATGTGAAGCACCTTCCCAAGTTTGAAGTCGATTGGTCGAATTGTTCTTGAGATATCGCATTCACAAGTTGTTGGATGGATGGACTCCCAATATGGTCAATAGCAGCCATCTTGGAATATGTACCTCAGTGAAAATCAATACCAATGGTCATCTATCTGATGTGAAGCACCTTCTCAAGTTTGAAGTTGATTGGTTGACTGTTCTCGAGATATCGCGTGAGATGTGGGAAGGACGGACGGCTAGCATTTCCAAGTCCTCCCACCACTTCGTGGCGGCGGGCAAAAAGACAATCATAGTATATAACCATAGGCAAGAGAGATGCGGTCAACAGAATGATGCCGGCAAGACATTACGATGTTCCAAAAACATCAAACCCGTTACCGTATTGCTGATGATCAGTATTCTTATTCCATAATATTCGTTGTAAAGTCGTCATCTAGAAATTGATGCATCTCAGTCACACTTTGATTGTGAATGTTCATATGAGCACAATGAGGATTTTGAATTACATGGGTTCATAACGGCCCATAGCCCCCATTACAAAACACAACGCCATAGATCTTGCATGTTACGCTCCTATTTTGCTATCAGCATGCGATATGTATCGCCAAATTTGAGAAACTTTGAGTGGAGGCACTTGATGGTATAGCCCTGTTTTATAAGTCTCTGCAACAATGTTTTGTGACATTGATTAAAATTGTCACATTTAACACAGGATCTAGCAAATGCTTCTAGGTGAGATATGTATACGCCATATGCACGTTTCACTGGAATATTAATCCCCAGATAGGGGTAGTTTACGATGCCGAAATTGTAATCTTTTGTCAGAAAGTCATTGAGAGAGAAGGCCTGCTTCATTTTTATAGAAATATAGGTCTAAATGGGCGATTCCATGACAGAGAGTGAAAGTTGCTCAAATTTCAAACTGCCAGGATTGGAACATCTGTTGATTTTTTGTATCAACCAGTACCTGAACTAAGACAAAATGAAGTTTTTGTCATTGACTGGTCCACATTCTAGAAAAAAATACCATTAAAATACCTAGCAAACTCGGACAGCCATAAAATGTGATTTTCTAGTAGGCCTCAAATTAAGATGTAAAATCTGAAGTATTCATCTCAGTTTGGTTATATCTGATGTTAGTAACTAATAACCATGTATTCTAACATGCAAACTTGCCAAATTTGTGAAGTTGGCAAGACTATGTCATTTTCACTCAATATTCAATCCGATTATCGCAATGTAACTTACGTGACAAATTTTCATGGGTCATTTTGTCAAGAGATAATATAGGCAATAGATATAAAAAAAAACTCTTCCCTCAATGAAACTACCTTATGTCCACTAGGAACATCCACCTCTTAACTTGGTAAAAAACAAATAGTTGAATAGAAATTTAGGCGAGTGAAGTTGTGTAACTTACGTGACATGTCACGTAAGTTACAAAAATTGTCACGTAAGTTACATATACAAAACCATGTAAACTAGGAATAATTTTTTTGTCAAAAGCAAATCCAACTATTAAGTATTTCTAACTTTGTTACCACTAAAAGTATACTATTAGGATATCCTAAACTGTCCTTGCAGATAAGTACAGGGTCCAGTCCCATAAATAATTCCAATGTTTTCACTGAAAATATGGTAATGAGTTTGGTAATTAATTAGAAAATAATGAACAGTTAAGTATCCCAGAAATTGTTCTTCCTGTATATTTACATCGTATTATTCAATTTCTAAACATTTCTGCAAGTATTTCCTGAATAAATAGTCCAGAAACCCATCCCATGTAACTTACGTGACACACATTTGTAACTTACGTGACACTGGTTAACAATCTTTATAACCCTTGTGGTGAAATATGGCAAAGTGACTGATGGCAACTATACTCAGGTCTACTAATTCATTGTTCAAGCTATCACTATAGGTGAGAACTTTTAAGATTCTTCCATCCAAATCAGAGAATTTTTAACATACGTCAAATGACCCAAAACTACCCTAATTCTCTGAGTAACTTACGTGACACTTCTTTAATTAAGCCCAGATGCTAATTAGTTTCACTGAAATTAATCAAAAACCCATTCAAATTATAAGAAATACTTTTATTTAAGTGATTTGTTTTGTTATTGGTGTAGTCATGGCTGTTAATTTTGTCAAATGTTACAAATACATCCCCATCGGGAATGAAAATGTAACTTACGTGACATGGAATCGCCCAAATCAGAACACAACCTGACAAATTTTGCAAGCCTAAGGTGATAGCACACAAAGTCTGACCCTAAAATATTTAACAGTTCCAGAGATATTCCCGTTTGAAGTCGCGGCGGTGGATCTGTCGGAGCCATTTCTCATGAAAACATTGGAGCATCCAAATTCATGGAAATTATGCAAATAGTATATGGTGCAGCAGGTATGGTGTAGCGGGGGGGGGCGATTTTGGTTTAATTTCACACTCAAGTTTATTTCACTCATAAGGTGACAGACAGTTTGCTTGGTGAAGAAGCAAGGATATCCACGAAGTATTTTTAGCGCAGTACATGTATTTCATCAGTGTGTGTTTTTTCTTTATTTACATGTGCAGACAATGCCTTGAAGAATTGTTTCTGTAATTATACCGTACTACATGTAGTTAATTTACACTGTTTGAAAAAAAACTGTGTTCTTAACTGTATTGCATATATCGATAACATAACCATGGTAGTTTTCCAAAAAAAGGTAAGGGATTACCTCAACCTAATGACCCAGAAAACATAGGTCCGTCTATAAAAGTAATTTTACATAGTACATGTAGGCTTCCACAGTTCAATGACCACTGCCTGTGTGATTCGGTGCTCCTGTATACTAATTATTCAAAATGTGTGTGAATTTAGTGAACTTAAGCATAGTTATCCATGAAATAAAGTGGAAACCAGAATGGACATACCATGAAGCCTACTATAATATGTTTCATGGACATACATGTACAGATTATGCCAGATAACATACCGCTATGTTTGTAGATGAGACCTTCTGTCAATGTTTATTCACCAGTCACCAATGCACCTGCAATCGCACAAAAATAACCATTAAAGCAGGGTTCTTATACCAACATGTACATTCACATTTTCACGCCTCATCCAGGACCTGATTTTTCTCATTTTCCAGGTCCATTTTCAACCGAGAGAATGTTTTGATTGATACACCAGTCAAGTTTTAATTATTGAAACCACAGAATAAACACAGAATACATGTAACTCAACTGAAAACAAAATCAGCAAATCATTGCAAATGCAAAAAAATAAAAAATAAAATAAATAGTTCACATTTTGTCAAAGTCTTTGATAAAGATAAATTCTTTGACCTATTTCCATGCTTTTTTCAGTCCCTTTGGACACAATGCTAATTTTCAAATCCCTTTTTATTTTCAAGGCTTTTCCGGGCCCCATAAAAGATAATAATTCTACTTGTGTTCGTGGAAGTAGCAACTAGTTTTCAGTTTTCATAAAATAAACTGAAATTTATAGCACCACTGACAAATTATACCCATTGGTTTTAAAAGTAGATTGACAGGTAAACAACAACAATCCACAATGTAAATAAGCAAATTCAACTTCCAAATTACAGAATCACAACAGTCATTTTAATGGGCAATACATTTAACAATTTATTTGTACTCCAGTTACATGTATATAAACCAGCCAATGAAAACCTATATGCTGATTACCTTGAGGGAATCAACTTGTCCAGATGCATCATGATCCCAAGACATAAACCTTCCTGTATGACTGTGCCAATGTCCCACAAAGTTTACAGGTACAGACACTGGATATATACATGCAGTCAACTCTGTATTATCATTCTGGCACCAGTTCACCTGTAATCATAAATTAAACTTAAGATTAGAGTTTTGCTGGTCAAGAGATCACCTACAGTATCATGTAAGAGGAATGAGGGTAGGCCTACAATATGGGAGAATTACATAATCTTCATGTGAAACTGCTGAATTTTGTTGGTTTATTAGGTGGCTTGCAGGTTCACTGAGTAAACAGACTCAAGATAATGAAAAGGCAAAATGAGATACATGTAAACAGACCCAAGATAATGAACACTAGATACACACATATTGTAGCCTAGTCTAATGTTGCAAGGGTAAACATTAGAATTAAAGCAGGTCCAGGGGTTGAAATGTTAAAAACAAACATGCTCAGGTGACAGGTAAAAATGATTTCTACTGTCATCCTCTGAATGTGCTAATCATACAAAATAATAATTTTGCATAAATATGAAGAAAAAAAACAATAGTCCAGTATTTTAACCTATCCACCAGTTGTATAGAAAGGTGAAATCTCTTAGCATTCGTGGTTGGGAAATCTGGCTTAACTGACCTCTAACCCTTGACATTGGGTTACTATGGCAACTTGAAGAGGTCACTTTTGGTCATGTGAAAGGTAGAACTTGGGCAATGGCCACAGATCTCGCCGAATATCTGGAAAAACAGACTTTACGTCTACATGTAGTTAAAAGGATTGAAGCCATTCGTATTGAAGCGTTTCGAGTCAAGTTACTGGCGGGTGGATGCAAAGTGGGATTTCGGTCAAACACAAAATTTGGAATAAAAGATGTTACAGGACGTGTCGCCGCCAGGAATGGCGGACATTACACCCATTTGTTCACAAGGGTTGGGGGATATAGCACGGGTGATAGGTTGTACATGTAGTCGGCAGGGCATGATGAGTTACCTCCTCCTGTATGGTATGGGAGGTAGCGAGTTAGACGTGACAGAGTGATCGGATTTGGTGCAAATGAGTGAGTCAGTGAGTAAATTGTGCCCAACGCACGACTTAACACAGTAGCTCTAATGATCATGGGGAGCGAGATCCCTATACACATACACCCACCTATATCTAATCCCTAATGTCTTATCGCCTCGGCACAATCAGATGAACAACAACAAGAAGTGTTTTGCGTATTACACAACAAGCTTTTTGCGTATTACATATTTTATTCATCCCCTACATCACATTACAATCAACCTGTGGGAGCCGCGTTGGGTTCGATTACAATTCGCCTACAATGTATGCTATTGGAAGTGTATCAGATGCAGCCTCAGCCCTGTTCGCTCTCGTCCGTGTATAAGCCACAGAAAAGTGACCTCTGAACTAGCAGATTTCTATGAGCCGAAACAGGATCGCGTTCGCACATGCACACAACTAATTTGCGACGGAACTTCTCTCTAACATGGCTGCACCCTCTGAGGTTGACCAAGTCGTCCCCCCCCCCACGAACTACTATTATTCAAGTAAACATAGAAAATTCAAATATTTTTGTATAATTTGAATGTATTAATTATGTTCTTATGATTAAAATTAACTTCGTTACACAATAAAATGCGACCGAATCGCTCGATTCTCATAGATGCTATTTCGTATGGCTCAATATGTGATTGTCAAACGCTACCCACAGGTGGCTCTTGTCAGTTCTATATGAAGAGGCTATGTTCCGCCAATACGGAAATAGCCGAACGTGAGATTGAGCATGTGTGTGCGATGACATCATAGCATTTAGTGATACAGCGTATAAAACTTAACGACAGGCTTTGACGCGCGTCGATTCCATAGGATTTCACGTGATCATTTAGACCCATCAGAGCTTCTAATCTATCTATCTAGGGCGTTTAGGCGCTAAAATATGTGATTGCAGGGCATACTGTGTTGCGTCTATAAAAGCAACCCTAATTCCTTCGAGTCAGAAACCATGTTCACCAGACAATATGATATGATGCGACACCAGAATATCATACATTATACAATTTTAATGTAAAGTCAGTTTTTCCGAATTTTTGACGAGATGTCCGGTTGTTTTCTTAGCCTTAGTTTTGCATTTATCCACAAGTCACGTGATCTGAAATAACTTCCCCAAGGTGCGATGGCAACCTAAGGTCAAGGGTCATTTTCGCTTCTTTCATCCAACCCGATTTTCCAACCACGAATGCTAGGAGATTTCATATTTCTATACTACTGATGGATAATAAAAAATGGACGAGGTGACAATCAGAACAAAAGTCTCTTTCAGTTGGTACCTCCGTCTTTAGGAATTTTCAATTGAGTATGGGCAGGTCAGATAACATAACAATTCTTACTTTGGAATGGACTTTCCGAATTACAGTAATTTTGAAGTCAGCGTCAAGAAGCTAATTACATAGCGCATTTGAAAGTGCACCCTACAGAGCCTCAAGAACCACACAACAGAATGAACAGTAGACTCTTCGTGCCCCCGTCTTTGGCAAATTGAGATATAAATAATAAGGCTGGACGGGATAAACAATTTTCTTTGTCGTGCTTCATGATTTGAGGGAAAACCTACGAGTATGTTTGATTCGAATTTGACTGGTCAGATCTTTCATTTTATTACCCATTTTTTTAATAATGTGTGATAGAATATGATGCTCCCAAAAGACCAAATTTGGGCTGGTGATAAATACGACAGCCTAAATATGATGTGGGAAGGTCGAGTGTCAGTTTGGACTGGCGAGGTTCTCGAATGTAGGTCATTTCCCCCCTGTCATGTTCCCCCCCTGTCCCATAACACCCACAACAGCTATATGGACAAGTAAATATAAGGGGAATATGACAGGGGGAATATGTCCAGGGGACACGACAGGGGGAGGGAATGACAGGGGGAATGGGACAGGGGGGGAACATGACTGTACTCCGAGGTTCTCGGTAGACTCCGGCTTTATATATATGCGATGGGGGCAACTGTACTCGGATGAGAAGTTGGCAGTATGGCGTCCTCGGCATAAGGATTAGTTCCGAAAGGCATTATTCACCGGGGGAGGGGGGGGGGGGGGGCAAAAATCTGTATTTTCGGCTACCATTCGTGCATCAAATAAGGTCATGTCAGCTTTAAGTAACTCTTCCTTGAAGATGATGACAGAACAACACAATGAGAGCCTGTTTGGAAAAACCATCTTTTTCACATCCACATAAACAGAATCTTTAGTAAATTAGTACTAGTAAAACTATCAAAATTATGAAGGGTTTTGCTCAGAGTTGGTTGTCACAGGCAAATTTTCTCCTTATATAATTACAAACTCAAAACTCTTATAAATCAGTTCTAGTGATGATTGCATAAGGGCACACTGAGATTCTTGCATGGACTTTGGGGGTACTGGGGCATCATACAGTGTACATCTAGCTAAGCTGAACAAAGGGTCACACTGACAAATATCTAAAGCAATCTCTCACTGGTCTAGGAGCTGACCCTTTCACCCACACTTGCCCTCCATAATATTTACCATGTGTGGCTGTGGGTGGAGATATCCAGAGATAGGGTTATAACCTATCTACTATATGTACTCTCTGAACTTACTTTAACTTCATGGGGGATTGAGCTACATGTACATATAGAACTGTTAGTGCTTGTTTTTGTACATGTATGGGATATTAACCTGGGATACAATATGATCATAACATTTTACCAAAACAACCAGTAACATATATAAATATTAAATATGACACAACATATATATTTTTAGTACTGTATGTACATGTACATAAATTTTGAAAATATTTAGAGAAACAGTGATATGCCTGGTAACCAAGCAAGTTACAAGCCAGATCATCATGTGGACTCAAAAATGAAGATTTTGAGGTTCTTCTACCTCTACAAATTATATCGGTCATTGAATTTGGCTCTTCTGCAGAACATTAAGTTTAACTAATTAATTGAAGGTTAACTTTTAGATTTTTAGTGTTTTTACATGTACCAAAACTCTCAAAAAATGAATAATTTAAGTTCAACTTTCAAGATTTTACTCAAAATTCTGAAAGTTTACATGTAGATTTGTACAGTTTTCGGAAGGAATTTTAACTTTTAGAATTATGACTATCATTCAACTTTCAAAATAACGAAGGTTTTGCCTCGCATCAGATCATTCTTTGGAGTGGAGATATGGGCCCCTCAGCCTTCAGGTCAAAGCTTTACCCTTCTATGCAGTTCGGATAATATACATTTAAGATACACAGACTTTGAGAAAAATATTTAATATTTCCAAAAGGGGTGGGGGGGTGGAGGGGGGGTGAACCCCTTGGCCACAGGCATGGGACCGATTTCATGAAACCTCACTTGAGACAATTCTCGCACTTGAAAGTTGAAGTGCACTTGAAAACCTCCCCAGACTTGAATTTTTGCTTTTCATGAAAATTCACCTGAACCCAAAATCGCACTTGAGATCAAGTGTGATCGAATCTCCCTTGAAAACCGCACATGAAATAAAAACGTACTTGAAATGACCAAATGACTTGACTTTTTCAAGGGCGATTTTCGCACTTGACCAACTTGTGCACTTAAAAACAATCTCAGGTTGTGTTTCACCAAACGTTTTTGACCACACTGAAAGTGATCACTGATTTGAAGTGACCTTTTTGGAATTCTTTTGTGCCATTTGGTAATAAATAGTACTTACCCCCGCAGAATCAAGTGTGAGCTCAAAATACTTGATGCGCAGGGCCTGATCGGTAGAATTTCAGGTGTCAAATAAATATGTCTGTGCCATGTTTAGATCTATGAGATGAAGAACAATGCCCATACGTGTATTATGATGCATGGGCACATGAAGAAAACTTATTTTTCGGCACCATCTCCCATCATATTGGTCATTTCAGGTATGTTTTTATCTCAAGTGCGGTTTCCAAGGGAGGTCTGACAACACTTGAACTCAAGTGCGATTTCAGGTTCAAGTGAACTTTCATGAAAAGCAAAAACTCAAGTCAAGGGAGGTTTTCAAGTGCACTTCAACTTTTAAGTGCGAAAATTACTTGTGAGGTTTCATGAACCCCCTGTTGGAAATATTAAATATTTTTCTCAAAGGCTGTGTATCTTGGTCAATAAATGTTATCTTATTTGATAAATGCTGTTTTCAAATTGAAGCGAATCACCGGACGTGCCCTTTGGAGTAAAGGCGAATCACCCCTCAGTAAATCGCATCTTCACATTTCAAGTTAAATGCTACACTAACGTTCCGTCATTAATACCTTGACTTACTGAATACTAGGATAAATTGTTCAAACAGGGAAATGCACATGATGTGCATTATAGCCAATCAAGATAGGAGCTTGCCAACACCCAGCAGTGAGGATTTTCTTTGATGTCTGCCGGTGTGAATTTCCAAATATGGCAAGTGTTGGTTATACAACCATATAATAGCCAATCAAATTTAAATTTTAAAGAGGTCATACATCACACTCCTAGTATGGAACACGGAATATTTATAGAGCTATGACCTCACCAAACCCGTGTTCTGATCAGATATTAGTTATTCAGGTTTTCCCCCGGGTGTATGGAAATTTAGATACAACCCTCCCTGAAACTCATATATATGAGTTTCAGGGAGGGTCGTAACTTTCCATACAACGCCTCAGGGTGTATAAGTTTCAGGGAGGGTCGTAACTTTCCATACACCCGGGGGACCTGAATAACGAATTTATTACCCCTCAAGCCTTTTTATCTTATAATAGTAAAAATACTAAAAAAGGTCTATCATTTATAACCAACGGTACAACGGACAAATCCAACGGGCCATTTCGGTTACGAAACTGTCCGCATTTTGCTACAGCACTGTGAGAAAGGCACGCCACACATAATCCATTCAATTTGCTGTCGTCCGGAAATCGACTTATTTTTGGACCAAATGACACCTTTTGGTGAGTTATGTGTCATAAACTTCAGTGAAAATAATGCAGTACTTATGACTTTATTCCATTGAATGTTGACGAATGAGCGAAAGTTATTCCATAAATATTGAGATATGGTCAGCTGAACTTTCGAAGCGAGAGCGTCATTTCCAATCGCACTCGAGTTGCTTTCTATATACCCCGAGTAGCAAGACATCACTCGGGGTGTATGGGTTTATACAACCCGACCTTTTAACCAATCACAATCCAGACATTGAATACAAATTTGCTTGGGGGGTAATAATGTGTTATGTTCAGCCAAGGCAACACGTCGTGTAGTGTTCAACTTGGATACATGTATGCGAAGATGAGTAAATCCTGGCTAGAATCAGAATCAATTTATTATACCAAACATCCCAGTTGGGACAGTGCATAAAACTAATAGACAATAAACAATGAACATCAATATACATGTAGGCTGCAAGGCCTCCAGATGGGTATGTTTTATGCGGCCTCTATACAACAAAATATGTACAGTAATTTGAACAAATAATGAAAATTCAAAATAAATGTACTTATCAATTACCCGTACCTCATTTTCTGAGTACAGAAAGTAAGGTGATGCAGAGATGAACTCCCTCACCCCCCCCCCACCCCCACGCACCTCAATGTTTTGCTTGAAATAATTTGTACATACCTAGGCCTATATCCACTGGGGTAAAATATTGTTGTAATTCCCCATCTAAACCTCAACAAAATACAACTGGTACATCAAGCCATTCCCATTAATACTTAGCGACTCAGCTGCTCAGTAAATAGTACCCTAGCCTAGGATTCTAGGAACTCAGTACCTATAAATTATGCTTGCCGGCCTAGGGCAAAATATTGACGTGAATTCCCACCTAAATTCAACAAAATGCAAATAATGTCTTATATGAAGGAAACATAAACGGACTGAAAATATGTGAAAGCCCACTCCCGGGGAATTGTAAAAAGCAAGAAGAACGTACCTGGCACTGGTACTGGTAGGCTGACGCTGTGCACTCCTTTCGCTCGCCCGTCTTCCACCAACAACCACGATGCAACCTCGACAGTTGCAGAATGTCTTTCAAAGATTGTTTTGTTCCCGATACAGACGAACACTACATGCTCAACATGTGTCCGACTCCCAGTGTCTGTTAGTATCACCATCACGTGATCAGAATATTCGCGCGCATTTCTCCAAAAGTGTGTCTTATCTATCCAACCAGGAAACCTGTGGGAAGATACAAACGACCGATTTATGGCCCCCGATATCCGGCATGACAGCGCGGGTAAATCCCTCTTCAGTTCTGCAGACTGCTTTGGTTCATCACATGTGTGGGTTGTGTCTGTGACAAAATGTCTTCCGAGATTCATTCAGACGATTTAGAATATGACTCTTTGACTGACGAAGAAGGCCGTACACGAAAAGAAAGACTGCATCCATCGACTCCAGATTCAGATAGGCCTATGCGCGCTCCATCAAGTCCCATGTCCGCCTTTGATTTCGTCCATGAGGCTAAGCGCCTCCAACAGAGTCAAAGCCAAAATAAAGAATCGGCGGCAACGGGACGGAAGTCGAAGACGAAAAAAACTGCTGGGAGTGGGACGGTTGTCTCGGACGTCGGCGAGGAGTTTGAAAGCTTCGAGTACGACTGTACGGCAGAATCGGTACATGTAAGTAGCGGGGGGGGGGCAAACGGCATGTTTACCTTGATCGAGATATTTACCTTGATCGGGTATAGGGAACTTCAGTTTTTATATATCCTCCCTCTGAAAAGCCTAATTTTAACACAGAAGTAAATGGAAAAAAACTTCGAAAAAAGCTAGTTCAGCTCTGATTTTAACACATCATTTGAACGGATGTACTATCTTTTACTTCGCCATGTTGTAGAAATTCATTCCAAGTATGAGAGAAGATTTTTAGGAAAAAACTGTTACGCTCCATTGAGGCCTAGGTTAAAAATCCCCCAGTTGCGCGGGTGACAATCACGGTACTGTAAACAGCTGATCCTTTCGACCTTTGTTTAGAGCCGCTGTTACTTCCGTTGCGTGTAAGAGAATGGGAATAATCATTCAGATTACCGTAGCCACTGTAATATTTCAAAAATGAAACATGGCTTCCAATGACATATTCATGGAAATTTATTCTGTAATGTGATGGCATATTTTATAGGAACCACGGAGTACATTTGAAAGTGTGTGGGTGGGTGGGTGGGGAGGAGCTGAACTCTATACCGGCCATACAAATGTTGGACTGGTGCTATCTTAGCTTAATAATCTCCTTCGGGAGTTTAGATATCAGTTGGAAGCTTCGTTATCTGAAACTCCTTTATCCCCTCCTGCGCACTATCAAAATCTTGCGCACTATTGTAAATAGTGACGCATATATCGCCGTCTGAATTTTCCAGTCGAAACCTCAACTCTACGCGCCATGTTGGTGACGTCACGCTATATGTGTATATGGGCCATTTGCAATTGAACATGGCGCGCGAAGTGAAAGTCGATTGGAAAATTCAGACGGCGATATATTCGTTACTATTTCACAATAGTGCGCAAGATTTTAAAATACTGCGCAGGAGGGGATAGAGATTAGATGTACGGCAGTTTCAGAGGTGGGTGATTCGTAATAAAATTATCTAAAACCCTCGCTGGAGGTGACTGGGGCCGACCTATAGCCCTCATACTCGGGAGGGCTATATATATTATTTAGCTAACTGCTATCTAAGATAGGAGTTATAACATTGCGGTCCCAAATCATGATTTTTAACAATTTTACAATTTTGGGTCACAATTACCTTGACCTACATGTTGGAAGGTGACACATCGTGACACAAAAAATATTATTTTTAATAATTTTCTGATTTTGGGGTCACACTGACCATTGACCTTGACCTATTTTTTGGTATGCGACACTTCATTCCCCCTATTGAATCTACTCACCAAAAAATAGAAATTTTTAATGATTTCCTGATTTTTTGGTCACACTGACCTTTGACCTCGACCTACAGTTGGTATGCAACACATCTCCCCCCCCCAGGGCATCCACTCACCAAAAATTAAAACTGTAGATAGAAAACTGTCAATGATCAATGATTTCCTTTAGGCAACAGTGGCCTTCGACCTCTGACCTCGAACTTCATTTTGGTACACAACACATCATCTCCCTGTGGGGGTATCCACTCGCCAAAAATTGGAACCGAACACGACAGACGGACACACGGACGGAAACCACCATCACAAAATATGTCCGCCTTTTGGCGGGCATATAAAAATAGGTCAAGGTCAAAGGTCACTGACCCCAACATCAGGAAATAATTGAAAATAGCATATTTTTTTGTGTCAATTGATATTAGGGGAACACAACGCGTCACCTACCGAAATACAGGTCAAGGTCACCGTGACCCCAAATTTGTGAAATTGTTAAAAATCATGATTTTTTGAGTCCACTGATCAAGAAATTACAGGGAGCTGTTTTGTCATGTACCAAACTTGGTAAATAGTCGGATTCACTGTGGCCCCAGAACCAAGGTCAAAGGTCAGTGTGACCTAAAAATCAGGAAATCATTGAAAATTACTAATTTTTTGTGAGTGGATTCAAGGGAGAAATGAAGTGTCACATACCAAAAATTAGGTCAAGGTCAAAGGTCACTATGACCCCAAAATAAGGAAATTATTAAAAATAACATGTTTTATGTCAGTAGATACATTAGGGGGACACGATGTATCATATACCAAAATGAAGGTGAAAGGTCAAGGTCACTGTGACACCAAAATCATGAAATTGTTAAAATCATGATTTTTTGTGTCCATTGAGATATTATGGGGAGATGGTTTGTCATGTACCAAGATTAGGTCAAGATCAATAGTCAAGGTACACTGACCCCAACATCAGTAGATCTTTAAAATTACTTTTTTTGTGTCAGTAGATACATTAGGGGACATGATGTGTCACCTATGAAAATGTAGGTCAAGGCTGAACGTTAAGGTCTCTGTGACCCCTAATATCATGAAATTCATAAAAATCATGATTTTTGTGTGTCCATTGATACATTGAGGGAAGACGATGTGTCGTGCACCAAAATCCAGGTCATGGTCGAAGGTCAAAATCACTGTGACCCCAAAATCAGGAAGTCATTAAAAATAACCTTTTTTCTGCCAGTGGATACATTGGAAGAACATGAGGTGTTACATACCAAAATGTGGGTCAAAGGTGAAGGACATTGTGACCCCAAAATCAAGAAATGATTAAAAGGCACATTTTCATATGCCTGTCGAAGACGAGGTCGTGTGATGCAATATTTCTAGTATCCATGCGATATCTCTAGTGTCAAGGTATGGATTGGTACCAAACTATACATACCTTACTCGCATGTCAATTTGTCAAAGGTCGAGGTCACAGTCCCCCAGAACTGAATCAAGTTTAGCTGACTATATGTGTCAAGTTGGAATATTCAGGGTTCTTTTCCCTACATGTATATTGTATCTATCCTGTGGAGTCTCCCTTTTTAGTGGGCTAATAGAAGCATCATATTAGGGGGAATGCCGCCGCTAATAGAGGATGATGTCATCCTACTCACAATCTGCCTGTACGTTCTGAGTGGTTAATTCGTTTCTCGTTCGTAGGTGAAATTTACACCTTGGATTCAGATAACTCAAGGCAGTTTCGAAGTGGGAACCCAAGTATTGATGTCCAACCAGGCGGTCTGATGTGACATCACAAACTACATGTAGCATCAAACAAGGGCAGATAAGCAATGCAGATTTCATTTCTGAAAGAAGCCTAGTTTGAGATACCAGATTTATAAGACAAAATACTTTAACTAAAGCCAGATGAAGTAGATAGGTTGATAATTCCATCATTAACTAGCCTAAAAGAATTTACAAAAGGGAAATACAAAACCTTTGCATTTCACCTGCTTACAAGAATGACTTCTGCAAAGCCTTTTGCGCATTCCAATTACCTCCCTTGTAATCATACTCTTGTGAGTGTATGGATAGAATGAGATACTTTGACAGGCAACGTTTACGTTTCAGCGGCTCGTTTTGTACGAAATTGATAAATTTTTCCTTGTGACATCATAACATGACATCAAATGGTAAACTATTTTTTGGCTTGGCATTTGTTGACGTCATGACGTTCGTTGCATTGTTGATACTTTATGCAAAATGATGGGGAAAAGTGTGGGAGTAGGTGGCTTCAGAGACCCATTCATGGCTGCACTAGTTATTCAAAAACTACATGATCCAATACAATACACGTAAAAAAATTGAGAAAGTTGTGGTGAATATTGAACATTCTGAAAACAATTATGTCTCAAGTACTGTATTGGATGTTTAACATAGTATTTACATTGTACCAATACCACAGGTACATATTATTCAAGCTCATTTTAATTAGAAAAAAAATAATACACTATGGAGTATGCCTCAATTTTTATATCATTTTCCGTAATAGGATGAACTTCTTATCTAAGCTTAATTAATTTAATTACATGCATACACATTTACTTATGGACCTTGTTTACTTAGCATGTACATTCCACTCATGTGCAGGGTGTAATGATGTAAATATGCCATATTTCTATAATCTGCACTAGCCTAGAGAATTTTATTGTCTGTTTTGTACAACAATTGAGTCTCTCTTCTCACACACAAATACTATTTTCAGAGAAGCAGATCGAAAGAAAGAACATCACAGAAACAAAGTACTCGGGCTGTATGTTATTCCAGCACTCCTTCCAGAACAAGTGGACAGAGTACTGGTACTTCAAGTCGGCTTGTCGTAACACCTATACGCTCTGCACATTCCCCAGTAAATCCGCAAAGTGCAGCGAGCAGATCTGGCACTCCTGCCTCTAAATCTGCTAGACCAAGTACTCCAGCCAGAAGTGGAGCCAGTAATTATGAAAATAGGTCCATCAGCCATGCTAGTAGTTCTGCCCGAGCTGATTCTGAAAGTGGGGTCATCAGAAGGAAACAGCTGCAACAGAAAGGTAGGCTTTAAAACCAATTGCTGTATCATTCTGCATTTGGGATCATTTCAAGATACATGTAGTTACTTGTATCCTAACTACTAAAGGGCCTGAGAAATAGCCTCTCTTTCATGTTGGATATGCAGAGTTTCATCTATGGGGAAATTTGAGCCTCATCACAGAAAATCAAAGCATAGTTTTTAAATTCGGATAAATGATATTTAATTTGGGCCCCTTCACAGAAAATTGAAGTATAGTTTTTAAATCTGGATAAATGGTATTCTAAAAGATGAATGTCAACTATGATCTTAGGTCTGTCAGGTGCTGGTAAATGGCACTCGTAGCATATCTAAGCATCTAACCATCTAGTAGTTCACTGCAGTGTAGCTCAATTTGTTTTTCACAAAAACTAAAGTACATGTAAAAGGCTATTCAAAATTTCTAGATGAATCATGGATATGGTTCAATAATGTCCAAAGACTTGCAATCTATTGTCAATCCTCATCTCCCACCTTGCAATAGGGATATTAGTTGGGTGTTCATTATTCAAGATTTTAAATTACCTGCCATACTTGTTACACATACATCCATCAGAGGAGCGTTAATGAGAAGAGTTGAGACTTCACCCTGTTCTAAAATAATGAAAACAGCTTTATTTGTGTTTGTACTGTAGGTCTCTAAGATGTTTTATTTGACACTGGCTGGAATTCTAAATGGTATGTTCATGATGTTGGGCTACATCATTAACATCATGATTGATTCTGGGTCTCTAACTGTGTTGCTAAAGTTTTATTTTCCGTACTTTATTCAGATGGAAATGACCGGCTACTCAGAAAAATTATCGAACAGCAGACAGAGATTTTAGATGTTGTTAGGAGCAACGAAAGAGAGATAAAAAACCTGAAAAGAAAATTAGAAGAGGAGGAACCAAAGAAACAATTAAAGATACCATTACAGATAAAGGTACGTACGGTGTAAGCTAGGGCTTAGAAAGTTTATTTTGCGATTAAAACAAATATTACGTGTCAGTCTGGGTTTTTCGATATAAATCTCAGCCTGATATTGCACAGAGAGACATGCATGTATAGCAAATAGCTTTTAATTTCTCCCTGTGATTCCTCATGAAGCAATATCTGTACTACGGTACTGATATCTGACTTGTTTCCTTAAAGTTGCTAAAATGTTACGGTATTATAAATGATAAAACAGATAAGATATCAAAAAATGGTATCTTCAAAAAGTACACAAAAAATCTTGAGACTGTTTAATCCAGTCCTGTTCTATACTGTCCTGAACTGCTCAGTAAATGACAGTTCTGGTCAGAAGAGTTTTGCTCAGTACCAACTTTTCTGTAAGCTGATGAAAAGTGGATCTGCAAAAACCCCATCTTTCTTATTCCTACAAAGTAGGCTACCATCTGCAAATTGTCTGGTAGTCAGTCAGTCAGTCAGCGAGTCCATCCGAATCCTTTCGTCGGCAAAATAAGGAGAACTGTTGACATTAGAACCTTGATTGTTTTGCATGAAGGTGCATTAAGAAACTGTTACCAGCAAGTTCTGAGTTGACCTACTTTTGATGAAAATTTCTGGTGATTTTTGATCTATGAAAATCACTGGTGATTCTGACTTTGGCCGTGCCCATCGTAATATAGGCAGGATTTCAACTTGGGGCATGGGGATTTCCAAGAGTTCAGTGCACGTCGGAGTCCTAATGCCTACCCTACTTCATAGGTCCTGTGATGTTAGTCACACTGCCATCTGGAATTAACACACCTGTAACGTGTTTCTATGTTCTGCGTATAAACAATTCACAGATTCCCCATGGATGATTGTTAGGGATGTGTGTTTGAAATGTCAAGATCAGACCACAACTGCATGGGGAAGATATTATGAACTGAGAATGTGTTCTGAAATTAATCGATATATACCTAATTTTTATTACTGTTAATAAAATAATCATCATGGTTTCTAGAGAATAAAATATTAACCTTTGAGAAGATTACTTTCAGATATACCTTACTCATGTCGCCCCCTCATTGCAAAGCGAGACCGACCAGTGACACATGACCTTGATCTGATGAAAGCTGCTTTGAATTTCTTGTAGTTGTAATCAGATTGGCTGTTCAGTACTGAAAAATATAAGGACCTTTTCTGAACAGTGCCAATACTGATGTGTTGGAAACCATATTCACTCAAGTGACAAAGCTTGCCTTGAGAAGTACATGGGTAGCTGTTAATAGCTGGAATATTTGTAATATTAGTGAGCTAGATGTTATGTCACTATGAAGAAGTTTAATGACCCATGTTTTGAAATCTAAACTTACACTTCTCAGAATGCTGTGCATGATGGATTTGCCAATGGTGAGGACAGAGATCTACATTGGCAGTTAGAGAATAAAAAGTAAGAATACTGCTGAAATAAGGAGAAGCATGTCTTGTACAAATTGTACTTTTTTTAGCGATTTTAATAACAGGAAATATAATTTGAAGTTGAAACTGCATGTATTACCATTTATATAACATATATTGTATATGAGAACATTTCAAATTCTTCATTCCTTGACCATAATACATGTACATGTGTGTGCTAATTCTGCACAATGTGGCTGCTCATTGATGAGAGAAGTGGTTTTCTTTGAAGGCGGATTTGGAAGTTTATCAGTTCTATTATGCCTTGTACAAAATACTCTAATAGTTTAATTGCGTGAAACATTGTAATAATTTTTGACCAACCCAATGTTTTGGTGGAAATGAAATACTCATCATGTTAGTGATTAAATAGTGCATATAAATTGTGGGTATTGTGTGGAGGTTTTCCAAGACAGTCATTTGTGTGATAACTACATTGTTTGTTGATTTCTCATTTTTAGATTCGGAGATCAGTGCAATGATGAGATGACAGATTTCATCAAAAGTTATGTAAACGGCATTTATCCCAATGTGGAATCGGCCGTTCTAGAAGGTACATGTTACATTGTATGTAGATATAATACATGAGGAGAAATACATGTATCAAGTTTGTCAACTGTAGATAATATAATCCAATGCAAAAAAAAATCAGATTCCGATTCGTAGATCTCAATTGAAATATTTATCCTTTCCATGGCACAAGTTTATATTTTATGAAAAACGATGGAATCTGGGCCCTATCCATGGTTTTTATGGGTACACCAACTCTCTCGTATGCAGATCTGTGGAATAATTCGCCCTTGCAATCTCGATTTGGCAGCCTGCAAATTGCAAAAAACGTGCCAAATTTGAGGTGTTGCAGGCCATGTGAGAAATCGCAGAAAAATTGCAACTCATTAATTGTTTACAGATCTATACCATAGATCTGGTGATCAGTTTTGTTCAGAGAATTTCCGAAACGTAGAAAACTTCTTTTTTTTTTTCAAAACGAAATATCATTGAGGTTGAGTTATTGCACCTCTGTGCAGGATTTGGAAGTTGGGAAACCGCAAAGATTTCAGCAACATCGAAATATGCATCCATAAAAACTGAATAAATTAGAGAAACTTGATCACAGATAAGAGGCAGTCCAGAGAGGAAATGACGATTACTATGCATGCTTCTTTAACAATGTTGTCGTATATGACATATATGTTGCTACAGTCAAGGCGTGAAAGAAGAGCGACTTAGCAGGCCTGGAAATAATTTGTTTATACCTGCCTGACAAAATGACAAACGCCAACCATTTGGTACCGGTCATTTTAAATGGTGTACCTGTCATATAATGTTAAGCAAAACTGAACTACAAAATGTAACAACAATAGTAATAAATTGTCAACTTGTGTTATAAAAGAAACTTGTCATTGGTAAAGAAAAACAAAATAAATGTTATAGCTGGCATACAAGATCAGTCCACTTCCGAATTATTTGCAAATCCACAATTTTGATTGTTCACACTATTAAGCTGTTGTTGTTGTTGTTGTTGGTCAACAATGTTTTGTGGAGCAAACTGTGCTCTCTAAGAGTTTGCAAAACATTCTGCCTAGTTGTCTAAGTGTTGAAATTAATTGATATGAGTTCATTTTGAGCTGCAACAACTTTTTTAGATTGAGAATCGTATTTTTCACAAATTGTGCATCAAAATGTATGACGTCATGAAGACTCAAGAAAATGTCAAAGAAAACGCGACCACATGTTCGTTTTTCAACACGTTCAACAGAAACTGGCAAGTTTGAGAGAAAATAAAATCATGTTAGTATTATTTTCTAAATTCAGCTGAGAGGTTTCTTCGCAAGGATCTTAATTAGTGATAAAAATAAATTTCAGAGAAACTGGTGTCTGACAAAATGACCGACTCAAAACAGCTGTGCCTGTCAACACACTATTTCGCATCGGACAATGTCCGTGTGACCGGCCCCTTATTTCCAGGCTTGCTTAGCAGGACACGTTCTACATACAAATATTGTGCATCTTTTCCATTCAAAGACTTCCTGCTATTGGTTTGTAGTTAATGTACCATATTATAATATTTGTCACACAATTCTTCAATTTGCTAGCTGATTTCTTGGAGATTTTCACTGGCCTATGATCACAGCATATTTCTCCCTCAGTATGGATATTCAATGACACGTGACCCGTTTGACCAATATGATTGTTTAGTCTTTTATTAGTTTCATCTTAATTCACTCCTCGATTGGATAGCTCTCATCATACCTCGGATCTGCCAACGAACACCCGCCATAATGATATGTGCATCTTTAAAGTGTAACTGTGGCACTTATGTAAGTGTATGTCATATTCAAGATGACGATGTGAATTCATAACAACACGTAAAGTTTTTCCATAACATTTCACCCATATTCTGTCTCGGAGGATTCAAAGGCAGCTTTCTACAGTTGGAAAGAAATCGGCACTGCCTCTTTTGACGTCGGAGATGACATGCTTGTGGTGCTGTGCACTACAATAACATTAATAACAATGAAATTGTTAAAATGAAAGTCGTAAAACAAGAAACCGGTTATAAATTATATAATTTGAAAGATTTTCTTGGATATAACGTAAAGTTGCAAAAGTATGACAGTTACACTTTAAATCAGCAGGGCAAGGGCAATTTAGTCTGTTGGGAAAGTAGCGGACACCATGCAGTATAGTTTTTTTTGTTTGAAAAATTTACATTCAAAATTTAGCATTTCGGGCTTGAAGATTTGGGCACTTATGTGGCTTTTTATTGGTCCGTAGCCTCGCTGTGGAATGTCAGTATACATGTAGCAGTCAAATCTGTAATTTTTTTCTCCTGGATTCACTTTCTCTCTTTGCCTTGTGGGCTCCCAACCAGTATCACCGAGCATATATTAATCATGATAAAACTTTGTCAGCAATTATTTTCCTGTATCCCCCAGCTGCCATGAGAACATACTTCACTTCTAAAAAGGAGGCAGACAATAGAAAGAGGAAAGAACAATACGAAGCTCACAGGAAAAGACAAGTGAAATATGAGAGAAGGAAGGAGGTAAGTTGCAATTTTACCATTTTTAGCTTTGTAGCATTGCATATGCCAAAATGTACATACCAAAAGTCTTACAAATGCCTGAATGACTTCTGCAGGCTGGAACATTACATGTTGACTCAAATGATCACAGATCACTGTGATTGACTTACATTCAGGCCTTGAATGTTCTCTATAACATTAGTTTGGGGTGGGGATGGAGGTCCCCTTTCGGAAATCAAGTGGATTACCCTTTCTAGTTTCTTCTAATTTTGCAAACAACAGTTTTAGACTTGGAAGCAGAAAGACATATTTATTTCAACTGAGGCTAATTACTGTGGCATAGATATATTATGTATCCATAGAACTGAAAAGATACATGTAGCTGGTGAAATTTGTAGAAAAAGTTAGCAGAATTTCTCTCCAAAGATGCCTGAATTTAAGTTGTGCGAAATCGGTCAGTCCAGGTGCATGGACATATATCCAGGAGACAGGGTCAGTCAATGTGGTCTCAGATGGAATCCTGTGAAAGTTAAAAATGAAGAGTTGATCGGATAAATTATTGGAATGTGACTGTTTCTAGATTATACTGTATTTACCATTAGTACTGATCGGAATTTTCTTAAGGTATTCATTTGTTCTGAACAACTTGAGCAAATCTATCTACATGTAATAATGAAGTTTGGGAGACTATGGTATAGACATTTGATGTACATAAATTCTGTTTTGCAGAAATCAAAGCGGCGTTTGGAGGCACTAAACAGCACAAATTGGCTACCAGAGAGGAAAGAGAAATACAAGAAGGCTCTGATCGACAAGGACCTGATCAGCAGTGATGAGGAGGGTGATGAGGGTGTGCTAATTTCCCGGCCTCCATCTTGGGAGTCGGAAAAATTCAGAAAACTGAAAACAAATTTAGATCGCATTTATTTAGAGGAGGTAGTAACAGTGCGGAGCAAAAACATGCTTCGAAAAAGAAGACGGGGAAATCCTGTTCAGAAAGCACTTCCTAAGATCGCGGACGATTTGAACTGGATTGTTTGTAATGTTAATGACTCTGATACTCTGGAGCAAGAGTGATCCAGGCCTTCAAGTGCCTCCTATATTTCCTATATTTTTAGCCCACCATCACCAGATGGTGGGCTGTTCAAATCACTTTTCGTCCGTCGTCCGTCCGTCAACAATTCTTGTTATCGCGATTTCTCAGGAACTACTGCATGGATCTTTCTCAAATTTGGTACACAGGTTCCCCTTGGGGTCTAGTGGTGCAAGATGCCTTTTCCAGTCCGACTCGAAAGTCCAATATGGCCACAAGGCGGCCATCTTGGATTTCCCCATGAAACTTCATCGCGATTTCTCAGGAACTACTGCATGGATCTTTCTCAAATTTGGTACACAGATTCCCCTTGAGGCATACATGTAGTTGTGCAAGATATCTTTTCTGGTCCGATTCGAAAATTCAATATGGCCACCAGGCAGCCATCTTGGATTTCTCCTTGAAACTTTATCGTTATTTCTCGGGGAAAAACTTTGTGGATCCTTCTCAAATTTGGTACATAGGTTCCAGTTGTGCAAGATGTTGTGTAAGATATCGTTTCTGGTCCGATTCGAAAATCCAATATGGCCACCAGGCAGCCATCTTGGATTTCCCCATGAAACTTTATCGTGATTTCTTGGGAAGTACTGCATGGATCTTTCTTAAATTTGGTACACAGGTTCCCCTTGGGATCTAGTTGTGCAAGATATCTTTTCTGGTCCCACTCGAAAATCCAATGTGACCACCAGGCGGCCATCTTGAATTTCCCATGAATCTTTGTTATTGTGATTTCTCAGGAAGTACTGCATGGATCTTTCTCAAATTTGGTACACAGGTCCCACATGAGGCCTAGTTGAGCAAGATACATTTTTTGGTCCGATTAGAAAATCCAAGTTACTCTTCAAATTAATATGATATTCCGGAGTTGTGACATTGCATCACAAGAGTCGGTGGATCAAATGGTGGGGCATATTCTATATATTTACTATAGAGTTCAAATGATTCCCAATTAAAATGTATATCTACAAATTTTAAATCCGTTTACTTCACTCCATGCCGTTGCAAGTGAACTGCACTACTGTTTCGTCTGCCAACAGGCCGGCTACACAAAGAGATGTCACTCATGTGACGGTGTTTTTGCAGTTTCCCTTTTTCGATCTTTTTCGCTCAAATTCAAAATTCTGCAAACAAAATTACAAATCAATCGTTTGTTCTTAGTAACAATGGACCAAAGGTCCTCTTGTCATTAGTTTACAATTATCGGACAATGGTGAGCGCCAAGATCCTTCAGGATCTCTGAGGCATTCCTATATTTTACTCAAAACCTCCTATATTTTCCCATCAAAACTTTCATCAATGCTCTGTAATGAGTCAAACTGACATGAGGAAATACATCTCAGAAATTATTTTTCCCCTCGCTTCGCTTAGCAAATATGAAATCATTTCAATCTCTCTGTGCTGAATCAAAGAACAGAACAGGTCACCTGATGTGATGGTAATCAGACTGATGGCATGGGTCAGAGGTTACGGCTTCAATACGTTTTTCATAACATCTGTTTTATTGTGTTAAAAATATCTGATTAAATATAATTTTTCGTTAAAAAAGAATATCAAGTTGTTATTTACACAGCTTCTCTTAATGTTTTCATGCAATTTAAATGTGCAGGAGGTATTTGGTAGAGCCTTTGATGATGACAATATCAGCTCGTCTACTTTGTTTGGCTTAATTTTCAAATCTATGATCTCCTAGTAGCTTCAGAGTTGGCATCTCAAGCACAGCCAATTTCAGAAATTAATATCACATCACTACCCTTGATCAATGCTACATGTAGTTTGTGACATCACGCCAGACCACCTGCCTGGATGTCAATATACTTGTGATGTTCAGTCTTTGGGTGGTGGTCTGCCCTGACCTCACAAACAATAAAAAAAGAGAAAATTTAAACCTTTGCACACAGTACCCTGAAAATTGAGCCTTGTCCACTCTGCATCTTTAGTTATGTTTCATTTGAGATAACTTGTGGGTGAAGGTCAAAAATGCATTTAGCTGTGTTGTTAGGGTCTTATATCATTGGTTACACTTCATCACAAAAGTTAATTGGTATGTTGTTTATTCAAAGGAGCCTGTTGACGATAGGTATGAAGGCTTATTGGCTAGAAACAAAAATGTGTTTTGACAGTTGAGTTCAAAAATGAATTTTTGCTTATTTGAACCTCGACCATGCCTTACACTTTTGCGTACATGTATATTATTCGTCTCTCAGTATTTTGAGAATTATTTGTAATGTTTTGCAGAACACCAGCGATATCCTAGCATACAATTGATTGCATTTTCACAGTGGGTAGCCTTTGGTTATAATGTCACAGGTCTCCCAAATATATGCTTGAATTGGTGGGAGGGGGGGGGGGGAATATTGCCTAGCATATGGCCAGGTATGTCTAAGGCAAGTCTGTCTAGGCAAGCATAAGGCTTGCGTGTCCAAGCAAGTGTCTATGGGCGCATTTACTCATGGATGTGGCGATAATTAAGCAACTGGGTTATAAATAGCATGGGTCAGTTTTGGAGGAGGGATTTCTATTGAACCAAGAAACCGACTTTATCATGATGTTGAGTATTGCAATTATGTAAATAGCTTGCAAATAAATATGATTGTTGTTTTTCATGCATAATTTGTGGTGTTGTCTTCATTATTTGTAATTTTCTATATTGGATGTTGATGCCACTATAATTAGTTCAATTATTCAGGATTGCGAAAATCACAGGTAAAGGATACTGATGAAAATCCATCAGACTATTATATTCTCAAGATTATCTAACTTTCAAGATAAAAGAATATCTTGGAAAGTTGGATAATCATGAGAATTTGTATTTGTAAATTCCTTCAAAGTTGAGCTTTACGTCTCTGTAATGACACTAATGAACATCTTTCCTCCGCCGTTTTTCACGGAAAGTTGATCATTCATGAGAATTTATACACGTAAATTCCTTCTTTGTTGAGCTTTAAGTCTCTGTAATAAGACGAATGAACGTCTTTATAACCCATTTTATCCCGAAAAGTTGGAAAATCTCGAGCATTTATATACGTAAATTCCTTCTTTACAGATTTACGTATCTGTAATGATATAAATAGACATCTTTACAACTCCTTTTATCCTGGAAAGTTGAAAAATTCTCAGCTTTTATATCAGTAAATTGCTTTTTTAAACATTTATGTTTCTGTAATGAGATCAATGAACGTCTTTACAGCTCACTTTATCCTGGAAAGTTGAAAATTCCTTAGCATTGATATCCGTAAATTCCTTCTTTAGAGATTTACGTCTCTGTAATAATATCAATGAACATCTTTACAACTCCTCCTATCCTGGAAAGTTGGAAAATCTTGATAATTTATTTCCGTAAATTCCTCTTTTAGAGAGTTGCGTCTCTGTAATGATATCAGTGAACATCTTTACAACTCCTTTTATCCTGGAAAGTTGGAAAATCCTCCGCATTTATATCTGTAAATTCCTTTTTTACAGCTTTACGTTTCTGTAATGATTTCAATGAACATCTTTTGTGACACCTTTCATCCCGGAAAGTTTGAAAATCTGAGCATTTATATCCGTAAACTTCTTCTTTTGCAGGCCTTTACTTTATCAGTAATGATCACAAAATATTGTGTTTGCAACACATTTCATTGGGATGTAAAGCCGCGTAAAGTGGGCCATTTCAACGCATTTAAGTAATAGGAATGTTCGGTAAAGGTCATCATTAACGGCTTTGACTTTTAACTGAAAGGTGTGTAAAAGGCCAGTAAAGGCGAAGTAAATGGGGGCTTTCCATGACTTTACACGAACCCAAAAGACATTTTTTCGAACAGTGTCAGAATCACCAGTGATTTTCATCAAAAATCACCAGAAATTTTCATCAAAAGTAGGTAAGCTCAGAACTTGCTGGTAACAGTCCCCTAATTCACCTTCATGAAAAAAAATCAAAATTTTAATGGCAACGGTTCTCCTTATTTTGCCGACGAAAGAATTCGGATGGACTCACTCACTCACTCACTGACTACCGGACAATTTGCAGATGGTAGCCTACTTCGTAGAAACATATAACAACAACACCAGGTTGAAGATTTAAAACCAGGACGCTCTCCATCCAGCTGCCGATTCTCATCCTATTTATCGGGGTCGATTAACTGACTGATTGTTTCAACATCGGTAGAAAAACTAGCCTAGAAATAACCAATTACAGACAAGTTTATCATGAAATGCCCGTTAACTTGAACGCGCGTGGCCCCCAATCTTCTAATCGAGGAAAGTCTGACTACATTTTGCTCCCACCCTCTGTAAAATGATTGATTGTCCATGAACTCACTTTGCCCTGATTGTGAAAAAACAAATCCGCGGCAAGTTCGGCAAAGTATCGGACATACATTTGTGGCCTTGCGACGATCGTTTTCTTTATGCTCTTTCAGTAATATATAGGTATCGATGGGAAGTATTTCCAAGGTTGATAATGAACGAACATTGCTTATTTACTGGTTGAATGATAAGTTTGGACCTTCATAACGTCACTGGTTCAGGAAATTTTCATTTGCTTCGTTACCAACATGTACGCAACTAGTGAAGGATGGTTCTGACATGAAAAGTAAGGTTAAGGTGCGCATGTGCAGGCAGGGAATTGTGGAAAAAAGCGGAAAACGGACTTTACACCTGGTGAGTCGCAGAAAAAGGGAATTTTGAGTAGTCTCTCAAATTCGGAAAAACACCCAAATGAAGGGAAGTAATCCAGTTGCTCCTTAATAGTAAAGGAAGCTGAAATCCAGTATATTTGCCCTATGACCTTTGTGGGGAGTTTTACGATAACGCCTTATCACCCAATCGTAACACCATGACGCCCTATCTTAACGCTTAACGCCTATCTTAACGCCCTAGCATAACAGTTTTTTGTTCAACTGTTTCGAGAGATTGTAACATACTATTATATAATACTAACGCGTCGACGTGATATATCAATCGATTCACGCCTCGGAGTAAAACATGTTGAGACTTGCTGGTCCCCGATGAAAGCGAGAAAACCCTGTTTTCGCTCTATATGTCATTGTAAATTTGTCGGGGAATTTCCTGTTAAAAACCCTGTTCTATTTATAGATCATGTCTGGTGGAGCCAGACGAGGGGTGAAATGCGTGTACTGATTGTGTGACTCTCCCGTTTCTTGGCACCTCCGAAACGCCTCTTTCTCCACTACTTCTGAGTGCGCAGGCGCATATCACCCCCAGTCTGACTCTACTGGGTAAGAGGAAATATAATAGATGTAACATCAAATGGCCGCTTCTGATTGGGCAGGAGAAGCCGTCGATGCGTCTTTTAGGAGTTAAGATATACATTGAGGTGTTGCGAGGGGATACCCCTTCTCTTCCTGCATGTATTGCAAAGCAAATAAGCTTGAAGTGACTAGGGCATAGTCAGCACCTCCGGAAGTGCCCTTTCCCGACTACACCTCCGTGTGTATACGCGTTTCACGCCCAGTCTGGCTGTACACGACATGATTTATAAATTGAACAGGGTTTTTCTCAGAAAATTTCGAGAAAATATTCCAATGACATATAGAGCGATGACCTAAAAACTGGGGTTCCTTCGGCAAAACCCCCGCACATTGTCCTGGTGTAGCGCGATGACGTCATCGGGGACGAGCAAATCTCAACATGTTTTAATCCGTGGTGTGAATGGATTGACACATATGGGTCATTCCGTGTAATGGGACCACCACTAATCACTCAAATTTAAAACCAGTGATTTTCCTAAAATAATACACTGATTTGAAAGACATTTATTCCTGTTTAATGCCAGATACAAGTAGATATACATACGATAGCATCTTAGCTATATGTACACGCATTACTTTCGGAGGACCATTGGTGTCGGCATATGAGGACACCCACGGCCCCCCAAAATGTGACATTGCAAACTGATGCTTTGTGTTTGCACTGTATGCATAAATTGCAAATAAATTTGACCAATAAAACAACTTAAAGTACCGATCTGGCTCTTGCCTCTCAATTTATTTCAGTTTATTTCATATCTGTTACCTTTAAATGAAAATGCAGCTTCTGGATGCATGAAACCCTCAAAATTCAGGTAGCGCGTGTAACGCATGGTGTCCTCATTTGTTACTTACCTTACCTCTTACCTGTCACCAAGAAAAGGTCATTCAGTGGTCATTCAAAACCATTTTTTAGCCTGGCTAATCTTGTCTATTATCGCTCCAAATATGACAGAATTTCGATGTGTCCTTAATAGCTGTAGCTGGAATATACTTTTATATCTTGCTTTCGTGTCAACTTTCATGTGGTTACATTCACTACCCTCGGCCTGCATTTTACTTATTTATTTTTTTTGCATGATTTACAATGTGCAGCAATGGAACCCAATGTTAGTGACATGGCTGGTCGAGCCACTTTAGAGTAGGGGTCGTATGCTGAGGCAGTTGCATAAAATAGCGAGTAAGTAGTATCGTGCTATTTCGCGTCCTCAACAGTTACGTTTGCCACTTCGTTACATATCTGGCAAACAAATGTTGATTCCAGAAGAAAGAAAGACAAATTAAGACCAGACTTACATATAAAATGTTCATGTGTCATGATCAGTTTGGTGGTAAAAGTCCAGCGTTTGATGGTGACATAGTATGGTGAATGCACATGATGTATGCGAATGGACGCGAAGCCATTTTTGTGTCCATGTTACATGCGTCACTTCATTGGTTTCAGGCAGTCGATGCCGCTAAATATGCTGACTAAGAATAAGATTAAATATTCAAAAATTTTGATCATGTTTTCATTCTATTTGACACTTAAATTGACGTGTTACGTGGTGAATTTTGCATATAGCTTGGTGTCCTCCTTACCCGCGCAACTTCATTATTTTATTTTCCTCCCAAATTGTGGAATATTATCTGTTTTCTTATGTTTTCCGAACCTCTGTATATTAATATTATCCCTGACTTAGTGCAGCCATGAATTGACATTTTTTCAAAATTAGTTTGCATGTCACACATTGGTACCCCCATTTCATATAATAGCATAGTGCAATCTCTCGTAAAAGGTGAAAAGCTGTTATGCAGGGCGCTAAGGCGTTGACTTCTCTACTAGTAAGGGGAAACTGGATTGCTCCCCTTGATTTGGGTGTTATTTCCGAAATTGAGAGATTACACAATGTCAACAACAACAAAATTCTCATCTCTACGACTCACCATTTTACGCTTTTTTATGGAGAAACTTTTACATGCACCCAATATCCGCTGGGGACCCATGTTAACCCTCTAGACTTGGTTGATAGTGGTTTTCCACAGCTTTAGGGGTAAAGTCCGTGTTTCCGGATCTTTTCCGTAAAAGGTTTTACAAGCCCCCACCAATTACATGATCGGTCTTGAAGAGCGCTTCACATGGATACCCTCCCCGTCCCAGTACACCCGAGGAGCCCGGATGTAGAGACATGTTTAATTCTGTGGATTTCAACTGATCTTAGCTCTGATTTTTGTGTAATATATTTTGTGAACAGTTTGGACAAGTACCTGTGGTGAAATTTTGGAATTATTTCTGTTTTTTTTGCTGTTCAGGGCGTTTTTGTCTTTGTCGGTTCGGCCCGGTTTGGGAGGGCAGAGGTCTGTCATTACTACCATCTCAATCTTTGTGACTGAGAGAGTCGGCGGATCTGTCTCTCTCTCTTCTTTTCTCTGTTTGTTCGCTGTCTGTAAATATTTCGCATTCTGCTGGTGTATATATTTCCTTGTTGGTTTGGTTTAGTTTGTAGTTGGTTCGTTTTTCGTTCGGTTTGGCTTGGGTCGATTTGCTCATAATTTTTTATATCGAACTGGGCTAAATACATGTACATAGTCAAGGTAGAGAGCGGCATGTTGTAGGCTAACCCTCAGAATGCAGGTTTGTGCGAGTCTTTTGTTCTCTGTTCTTTTGTTCCTCGGTATTGCCAGGCAACTAGCAAGACCTAGAGCTGGGCTATTGTTCTGCCTAGACCTGGGATTCTCTTGGGGAGAGAGTGTGTTGTTTAGTGACACTGATTGTAGTATACACCTTTGGGCTGAGGCTCCCTCGGGGGTACTCAATGTGTACTCTGTGGGAGAGCACGCTGTTGAGGTGTGTGAGTGTCACTCTTTGTAGTTGTAGTGAGACTCCCTAGTGGGACGTTTTTTTTACTATGGCGTTTAGAACGTTTGCTAGACCAGTGAGCCTAAAACTTCTAGGCTTAGAGAACGCTAATGCGATTAATATATACCACGCATTGAAAAACACTGTTAGATTAGCACGTTCAGTCCTTACAAGTCTGGTATAGGTATCAAATTACAAGCGTCTAGTCCGTCATTCATAATCCAGCCGTCGTCCACTAGAGAATATCCGCGTCCATAAACCCTGTGGAACGTCACACTAGCAAATGAAATTCCAGAAATTCGCCTAATGCTGGAAAGCATTCGCGTTGGAGATCAACGTGGTCATTTTGAGGAAATAGAACCAAGGAAATTACTTGTAAAGATGAAAGGACCATGCGACTTCCCAGATTCTGCGATTAGAACTGCATTTGAGTTCTATGGTGATGTTCTGTTTTTAGAAAAAAGAGTTCTATTCGTTTGTAAGAGAGTTTGAGACAGGAGTGCGAAGAATTTGGATATCGAGTTTCAAACCTACTCTTCCGTCTTCTATTTTAGTTGGAGGTATGAGACTTCCTGTTTGGTATAAAGGTCAAGTGAAAACATGTTATACTTGAGGATCAGAAGATCACATGAACTCGAAGTGTCCTTCAAAATATAAATGCCTAATTTGTCACCAGGAAGGACACTTTTAAAAAAACTGTCCAAAGGCCAAAAGGTGCCTAGGGATATCGTGACTAACAATGAAAGAAATGATTCCTTGGGTCCTTGTCCTGTTCCCCTCACAGAAGTTCGAAAAAAACTTTATGTAGAGGCTCTCAAGCAGAAAAAAACATCTGTCAGCTAGAGAGTCTCAAAGTAGAGAAGTGGACGCATGGAAGACTGTAGGTACTGATGGCAAGCCCATCAAAGAAAAAACAAACAACATCGGTCATCAGACTCCGCCGGGGGAAACGAGAAAACCACAAAAGAGAACGAGAAAGCCTCAAACCACTACGCGTCTCTCTTTGACGAGATGGAGGAAGATTGAGGTTAGGAGGATGAAGATGTTGTCAGTGATAGTGAGGATGCCGAGCCAGGTGATCAGAAGTCTGCTTCTGTTCAGACTCAGACTCCGAGAGATGTTACCTCATCTGAATTGAAGAGTGACAACTTACCGGATACTGGTCGTGTGTCGGGTCAGGATGCACCTGTGCAGTCTGTTGATTCGTGCATTAATCCTATTCACTCTGATGTAGATTTAAACTTTACACCAAATGAGGAAATAATGAATGAATTCACAGATCATGAAAGTAATCAACAGTCTTGTAGTAATAAACTACCCCGTATCAGGAAAAGGAGAAAATGGAGAAAACCTTAGATATCGAAACCGGCAAGGAGCCTAGAATAGTCGATGTTATCTCCACGCCGGCCAACGATTCAACTATGCTCTCTGATGAAGAGTATGTTGATTGTAATGAACGTCCATTGAAATGCGAAACTTCCTTGAACCAAAGGCCGAAGGGCTTATTGGGACAAGAGAGAGAGAGAAAGATGTTTCTAAGAGAAAAGTAAAAAACAAGAGAGAGAACTAAAAAAAAAAAAAAAAAAAAAAGATAAAAAAGAATTACCCAAAATAAAACGTTAACCTTCTAAAAGTTAACCTTATATATCTTGGCTTGGGCCGTTTTGTATATCATTTCTTTATACAGATTAAAAATGGCTCAGTCAACAACTATCATTCAGTGAAATTGCAGAAGGGTTTGGCCAAATTTAAATGAATTCCAATTATTAACCCAAGATTATAAACCTTTTTCTTTTTGTCTCAACGAGACCTTTCTGAAGAAAGCAGATAAAGATAAATTCAAATTTCGCCAATACACACCTTACCATTCCTACGCTTTAGACGAACATGGAAAAGCTACAGGCGGCTCTTCAATATTGATTAAAATGGGCGTTTTACACAGTCTGGTTGATTTAGTAACGGATTTACAATCTGTGGCAGTTCGTATTACTTTGAATTCTGTTTTCACATTATGCACAGTGTACATACCTTCTACTGGTAGTCTCCGACTTAGTGAACTTCAGAATCTTTACGATCATCTCCCGAAACCTTATTTATTGATGGGTGCTTTTAAAGGTCGTAATATCCCCAGGGATAATGAAGACAATTGTAAAGGTAAAATTCTTGAAAATTTTATATCAAATAATTCTTTGTGTATTTTTAATGATGGTACTTGTACACATTTGTCCCCAGCCCATGGAACCTATTCAGCATTAGATATATCGCTTTGCGACCTTCGTATTCTTGAAGAATTTTCTTGGTCTGTTCATGATGACCTTTGTGGAAGTGGTCACTTTCCCACTGTCTTAACAGCTGTTCATTCAGCTGATGAACCCCCTGTCACGAGGTATAATTTCAAGAAAGCAAACTGGCCCGAATTTGAAAAGCTTTGTTCACAAAATCTACAAGCAGTCTCTTTCGCTGATGTTCCAGATCCTATACAGTTATTCTCAGATATGCTGATAGAAATTGTCAACCAAACCACTCCCACATCTTCAGAAGTTGCACATATTAAGAAACTTTGGTTTAATGATGACTGCAAAGAAGCACTGAAAGGTAGGAAGAAAGCTGAACGATATTTTCGACATCCTAATCCTGAAAATTTGGAAGATCTCAGAGTCACAAGAGCTAAAGCTCGTAGAACCATGAAACAGAATAAACGTGATTCTTGGAAAAATTATATTTCTAAGATAGATACACATACTCCTATAAGAAAAGTTTGGAATATGATCCAAAGAAGAAAAGGTAAAAGCTCCAAGTCCAGCGTTCATCATCTCAACGATGAAAACCAGGTGATTACTGACAGAGTAGAAATTGCAAATAAATTAGGTGAAACAATTGCCAAAAAGTCTTCGTCATAAAAATATGCACCTAAATTTCAAAGTTTCCAAAAACGAGAAGAGAAAAATGAAATTAAATTCCCATTCGGTAATCATGAAAGCTATAGCGCTATGTTTACAATTGAAGAACTTCATGCTTCTCTCACGAAAGTTAACTATTCTACTGCAGGCTCTGATAATATTCACTATCATCTTTTGAAACATCTACCCGAATCTTCTCTAGAAATCCTATTACGCATATTCAACAGACTTTGGACAACAGAAGACTTTCCACTGTCATGGCATAATGCCATAGTTATCCCAGTACCAAAGCCTGGCCGTGGCCATACAGACCCTGGTAATTATCGTCCGATGGAAAATGACTTCAAATTCTCCAGAGCTAAGACAAATTGTATACACGTTTGCAGAAAATGTTCCCAGCACAAAGATCCAGAACTTACATTAGACGGAACTGAAATCAAAGTGGTAAAAGAGGTAAAATTCCTAGGCATATTGTTTGACCAACGAATAACATTCAAATCGCATATAAATTGCTTGAAAGTCAAATGCACGAAAGATCTAGATTTGTTGCTATAAGTGGGGAGATCAGCAAACTCTTCTCCATTTATATCGATCACTTGTTCGTTCCAAACTTGATTATGGTTCTATTGCTTACAATGGTGCAAGCAAGTCAAACTTGGCAAAGCTAGATCCTATTCTCCATCAAGGACTAAGACTTTGCCTCGGTGCGTTCAGAACATCACATAAAGAAAGCTTGTATTTCGAAGCGGATGATTCCTTTAGATCTTCGAAGAATTAACCTATCGCTGTAATATATCACAAAATCTTGAAAATTCTACAATTATATGACTAGATTTGATCAACAGATAGATATTTTGTTTTGTTGGGTGCCTAGTCAAGTTGACATCAAAGGCAATTCTAAGACTGATAAAATGGCTAAGGTAGCTCTGGATAAAGAGGTTGATCCTGTTGGAATCCCATACAGCGATTTTGGGCCATCTATCTGTGCTTATGTAAGGAAGCTGTTTCAATCTTTATGGGATACTATGGATGATAGCAAACTTCACGAGTTTAAAAAATATGTTGGTTATACTCATTTGAACAGCCAGAAACGTTTCGATCAAGCCATGATTAGAGGATGCAGGATCGGCCATACAAGATTAACTGATATTTACTAAAAAAAGAGCCGGTCCTAAGGTGTATTCCATGCCATGAAGATCTTACGGTGAAACGTATTCTCATAGACTGCATAGATTTTAAGATTGTAA
Organism: Hanleya hanleyi; assembly: GCA_036873755.1. Lineage (NCBI taxonomy): Eukaryota > Metazoa > Mollusca > Polyplacophora > Lepidopleurida > Hanleyidae > Hanleya > Hanleya hanleyi. The sequence goes on along the minus strand of JAVTVY010035300.1, from coordinate 89,319 downwards.
GAGATACTTTTTATCGAGCAGCTATGCTGAAAGATCTTTTTAGTCGAGTAAAAGATTGTATTTTAGATTATTTGAGAGCGATTGGTTTGTTGTACAAATTTTAATGTTTGTATCTGTTCTAACGCATTGGTTTGCTGAGTTATTGACTTGAATACTTAGAATTTTGTTTGATCGTCGCTGAAATATTGCTGAATGCGACGTTAAACCTTAATTCTCTCTCTCTCTCTCTCAGTACTCCCATTATTTGGGTCCAAAAACGTCAATTCCAATGCCCTTTTACCACAATTCTCTGTCTGTGCATGCGCGCCATTGTCCTACTTTCACTCCACACCCATCCAGTCGGATGGTAGCCCACGAATGCTTCACTTTGATACCTCACACGACCCAATCGGGCCGAGGATGGTCCTTCCCTAGCCCAAAACGACGTCCACTCTCAAGTGCCCTTCTCACGAAGTTCCCAGCCTGTGCATGCGCACCATAAGCCTACGTTCACTACACACCAGTTCAGTCGGACTCTCCTCTATGAGTGTTTCACTTTGATACCTTACACGACACATCCTGCCCACGGATGGCCCACCTGTACCCCAAAATGTTCCTTCCAATGCCCTTTTTCCATAACTCCCGGCCTACAAATGCGCGCCACAGCCTTACTTCCACTCCACACCAGTCCAGACGGATGCTCGTTCATGAGTGTTTCACATTAATACCTCACACGACCCATTCGAACCATGAATAGTCCACCTTGACCTCAAAACGTCCACCGAAATGCCTTTTTTCTACTACTGCCCGACTGCGCGTGCGCAGATTGACACGGACGTGATCCGTCTCGTGATCCGGACGTCACCCGAAGGTGACCTTTGATCACAGAAGTTCCATTTGACTCGGAATTGACTTCAGTTTCACGTGACTCCACACGTCATCAGCCTCAGTCTCAATTTTGCTAATGAATCGGTCCTTTCCCTAGTACTATCTCCCCGAAAGAAGATGATGACCTCCTGCAGGAGGAAAAATCTTATGCCCTCTACTGAGCATTTGTGCTGTAACTCCGGAACAATAAAATTAAGAGATGTGCCCTTCTGCGATATACACTCAGAATCGCCGCGTCCGGATAAACTAAGTTTGTAAAGCCCAGTCGGTACAACGCTGTGTATGTGTGTATAATGTAGGTACCAGATATGAGTAGGTGATATAAAACGACATAGTAAACGACAGGGAGACATAAAACCACTACACATATGGCGTTTGTTAAAGATACTTTCACTTTTAATGCAAGGTAACAATCTTGAGTTGCTCAGGGAATATGTATCGGTCCGTGTGGGTGATGTGGGGGATGATGAGGTACCCCGTCACAATGTGCCACTCCATCTCTGCATTCACAGTCGTGGCTCCCGGTACATGACGCTAGATTATCCCCTGACCCACATGTCACTGAACAAGCTGCAAAAGAAAACATGCCAAGATTTACCAAAATAAAGCAATATTCTAGACCAATGAATAATTAATTGTCAGTCCTGCTCATTGATGTACTAATCAATCCCAATGGGAAGCTGTTATTTTTCTTATTTAATCTCTCTTTTGAAAGTTTGACGATTCATGGTAAGCTATAAAGCCTATAGTGTGTCTCTCTTACATTCGTGAACTGTTGTGAAGTATCTATATAATACACAAGAAAGAAAACTAAACTAGTGTGTGTACAGGGCAGAGGTTCGCATCTACGTCCACTATTCGGGAGATTTACAAAATAAATTCCAGGATAATGACATTTTCGCTTGTTAAGGTCCAGCAGGTATATAGTATAATTTCTGATTATTCGCTTGTTAAGGTCCAGCAGGCATATAGTATAATTTCTGATTATTCGCTTGTTAAGGTCCAGAAGGTATATAGTATAATTTCTGATTATTCGCTTGTTAAGGTCCAGCAGGTATATAGTATAATTTCTGATTATTTGCTTGTTACGGACCAGCAGGTATATAGTATAATTTCTGATTATCCTGTGAAGCTCCCCATTTCGCAAACGTAGGCTCCGTCATGCTCTAGTAATAACATTATATTCATTTCTGTTGTAGTTTCCTTCGTCCAGTATAATAACATTGAAGTGCTAAGAGCGCTATTGTATCCAGAAGCTGCCATTTTCATTATATGGCTAAGGTGATGTGGACAATATAAGAGATAGTGTTCGGCAGATTCGTCATCGTGATGTCATCGGCAACTTGGAGAATCCGACATGAAATTGATCAATAGTTCACCGTTGAGCGAGCTGCATCCCTTTCGATGTACAGGATGTGGGATAAATGTTTTCTCGATATCTTCAAAACTATTGTAGCTTCATACGTAAAATTTCATAGTCAAACAGATATTCTTAATAATACGTGAACATAGTGATGGTTGGATGCTCATTATTTTAACGAAAATTCCGTAAATGTGAAATATCTCATATTCTTTCTGACCCTTACTTTGAGTTTTTGAAAGTTTCTGCTACATCATGTAAAGACCTCCATTCATATGCAGACTTCAAGTTCGAATACCGAAATTTTTTCCAGTTATGATCCAGTACCCACATAAATGTCAATGGCCATATCTCGAGAACAAATGTCAAGGCCAGATTGAAAATTAGGTGACGTCATTCGTGTGAACCTGGGAACATTTTACCCTACAAGACAGATTCCTACAAGGTATTTGCTTCTCAGTCACATCGGATTGTTTTGTAACTCACGCCAAATTAAAGATAATACCGAGTTTAGCTTAACAGTGTCGTATTTTCGATTTACTTTCGATGTCAAGGTCAAATACTGAAATCAGCGTCTAACTTGGGATGTCATGTACGTTAAGCGTTCCAATTTGCAATCTGATTGCATCAGCTGTTTAAGTGCGGACCACCCAACTTTACCCTGTCATGGATACGATTCTGGGTGAAACGTCAAGTACAAAGTCATATTCTTCTGGGCCATTGTTGAGTTCATAAACCTTGAACGAATCAACTCCTAGCTTGTGATCTTATAAAATTACGGGTTTTTAAATGGATTCAAGGGGAGATAACTACTCTTTCTGGTTATGTAATAGTTTGGAAATATAACGGCTGCATGACCAGAAATAAGATCTACGAAAAATGCAGTTACTTGCAGATCAGTTTTTTTTTTTTCGCTGGAAACTAAAGACAATGAAAACATCACCAGGGGCGAGGAAAGGAAAACTGCTTGTGTGATCTACTTATTACATTCGCTCATTTTGTTAGAAGGTCCTCGCTCCCACTTGGTTAATATTAGCAAAATGATTTTTCGCTTTAAAGGCTCAAACCTAACGGTCAAGTTAAAAAAGGAAGACAGTTCCGCAACCTTCAGACAAATGTTCTGATCGGTGACAAATTCTGAAACTGTAGAGATAACCATAGAGACGCTAGGCCACGAACAAATTTGAATAGTATAATAATGATAATAATAATTAGTAGAATAACAATTGGACATTCCATTCGAAATGGAAAGACCGAATAAGGACAGTAAATATATTGTACTCACAGGCAGCAAATCCAACCATAAAGGCCAGGAGCAAGATAACGGCGGCGTGCTTCATGATTCTGTAATTATAAAGTGCATTCTTTCAATTTGTACTCCAGCATATCCGCGGTGTTTTCTTTGTATATCCGCGCTCATTTTCTAAACTCTATTCATAACCAAACATCAATATCGATGTTAAGTAGTGATTGCCATCTAGGTGGTTATGACCTATGATATAACATGGATAACTCAACTTCATTAAATCACGATAAAAAGGTAGGTGTCGTTTACATGAGAGAACTCATCTAGCTGTTATGTTTGTGATTTCGAGATATGTGTTTCGTAAACCCAAGCTTTATAGACTCACATTCAAAAGTGACGTAAAACGGCGTTGACCGGCGTTTGAAATTGAGGTTTCGTTTTTCAAAATGCATTCTATACGTGTCAATAACGTTGAATTAACCGTGCATTTATTACACGTTTTAGCACGGTTATGTGAATCTCTCTTTGTTTATTGAGAGATTCCATTTCACAAGTCGATGAGGAAAGGGACGTCTGTTTTCATACAAGTAACAAATGAATAAAACAAACAAATAAATTACAAGATCAACTTTTTTTCTCAAGTTTAACTGTTGTTTCTAAAGTGAAATTGAGTAACAAAGCGACACAAATAGACATATATCCACGTCATTTCCATAGAGCTGACAGTATCACTCCCCATTTGAGAGATCACATGAACTGGTCTACTGACATTGGAACAATGACAACCGAGACGAGATCATCAGTGGACGACTTTTTCAAAGTTGAAAATATGTTTTCAACCTGTCATAATCTTTTTGATAATCAATTTGGGAAGTGTAATAATAGAGATAATGTTTTCATAGGCGTGCTCAATGGTTATTTTACGCCCTTGCCCTAAAATATAAACTTTCCCAAACTTACCGTGCGTAAAATAACCACTGAGCACGCCTAAGAAAACATTATTTCTTACTTTTAGCATGATTTTTGCAATATATCTAAACTATGACACCTTTAACCAAAATGATATTTCCAAATTTGGCGGACATATTGTCGCATAATTTGACTGAACTCCCTATCTGTTTTATACTAAATCCCTAACTTTTAAACACAACAGCAAATTCTAACAAGGAAAGCTGTGATTATAAGCGATTCAAATATTTGACCTCGGTAAAGTGTTTTGGGAGATAACTAAATTTAGCGGAAGATAAAAATGGGAATTTTACAACTTAACGAATAGGTAGCTCATTGGATTGTGTGTGTACAAGATAGTTGCCAAATCTGGACTGTAAGTGGAGAGCGATAGCTTGTTAGAACCCTCTATTGGCACTACGGTTACCTCTGTCATTGCCGTATGAAATAAAACGCGTTGATGTGTACGTGTTAAAGGCAAACCCAAGGGGACCATTGCTATTGTAATGGATTGATGACAGTCTTGAAAAATTGCAATATATCACTTGAAATTTCGCCTACTTGAATTATTACGTTATTTTTATATTCGCTCCACTCCTGACCCTTACTCCAAAACTGCGCCGTCTTCCAGGACCCACTATATATCTATTGATATTTGTTTACATGTTATGTTCTCGTTCCAGATGGGCGCCTTATATGGCGAATAAATATCTAGCTATCTCACAATTAACTTGCAATAGAGATCTGAAATTTCATGTATATATTATTGAGGGTCTCCTGACTTTTTTTATCACTCCATTTGCTAAATATTTCCATGGAAAATAATTATTTGTTTTTGGTCAATCTTGTATAGTTTTGTTGCACCTGATCTCAATTCTGGGAATTAAAATTTTCGAACAGATCTTCAAGTAGCAAATATGAGGTCATTATAATGTTCAGTTATATTTCATATTATCATTTTCCCACAAAAATTACTGCGCATATCAGAGCGCATATACATACTATGGAAGTTCCAGTGTTAAACAATCTTTTTCCGAAATAGATAACTGGAATATAACTGTCAGCTGGACAACATAAAGACTTCCTATTTATTCTCAAAATATCTATTAGAAGATCTATTAGAAGATCTATTAGAAGATATCAGTTCCCAAAATTGGTGCAACACAAATCGACAAAGTTAACAAAAGTTTTAAAATTATGTTTCACAGTAGTATTTTTGGAAATACAACCAGAAGCCCCTCAGTGATACATGTTGTTCAGACCCCTATTGCAAGTCAATTGTGAGACATTGCAATTCAATGCTATCATATTTACAACAACAACGGTCCCAGTTGGGTTTGGCATTGAGACAAACAAAAACTTAAAAAAACACTCACCTTGTCTGTCTGGAAGGTCTGATAAGTGATCTATGAGGATCTGTCTTCGACTTTTATATCCTTGAATGAGTTCACGTGGGAAGGTACTTTGGTTGATTTAAGGGGTGCGTTGGAGAAGCCATCCTGAATTTTTCTCATGGCAGTACCGTTATCTGTCTGGATCTGTAATCCTTGAAATATCTCCGTCTGAAAAAAAACTTTGAACCCCCCAATTTCTCTGCGCATGCCATTAGACTTGGCCATCGATCGTGCCCTATTGGAATACAGGGAAATTACCGCGCCATATACAAATAAGTAAACCTACTCAGATTCCAATACACCTTGTGTGGCCAAACCAATAATAAACAGTCATATACATATGCAAATATAAGGGCCATGCTTAGAATGTTTGCAAAGTTATCGTTGGTCATATTAAAGTGTTATTTCCTTTAATATTTGGACCCTTGAACAGTTAAAAAGTTACTAAAATATTTCACTCCAAAAGATTATTTAATAATTTCTTTTCTTAGATTTTAATTTGTAAAATTACTGAAGTTAACTTTGATCCCCATAATTCTATCTGTACACGTGTGGGATAGCAATTGTCAACACAGATCCGACCCCTCCCTCGGCTGTGGAGGGGAAATAGAAGCAAAATTTCACCGCTATAATTTGAATCATATCTCCAGTTGGAATCTGATGAATGCCCATTGATGCATTTGACAAACCAGACCATACATACTTTGCAATGACTACCGTTTGTGAATATATTGCACTAATTTAGTGTGTGAGCTTATTGAGGAGAACGACCTCTGATGTGGTAGGTGGACCCAATAAACGGAATACCCGAATAAGCGTTTCCACGGCACAGAATTTATCGAAAAAAGGCTGGGAAATAACTGTACTGACGCAATAACCCATTTACCGTATAGTAGGTAAGCAATATTAGCATTGGGCTGTAAGCTAAGAAATAATAACCACAGCGCACGCAATAGACTAAAAATGTATACGTTTAGGCTTGAAAACATTCTATCCGGCCTGGACAAGCAGAAAATTGGCTGAAAATAGGCATTCATATGTGGTGTACCTGTGGATAGTCATGCCGCCCACACCAATACGGTAAATTAGAAGGTGGCCAAACAAGCTGGACCAGTTTTTTCCGATTAAAATTTAAAAAGGTGATTTTGATATATTTGAGTGTCAAATATTATAGGTTCGCTGGAAGTCAAGTCCTGATAATAATCTGAAAGCTAGAGACTGCAATGGAGGTTTGTGACCTGTAACTGACACACAAAACTTGGTCAAGAAGTCAGTGTTTTCCTGTGTGTCAGAAAAAGTGATAATTATAATTAATATTATAATTAATATCACAATATGATTATTTTAGAAAATAATACCAGCAACAATGACATTCATTGGCTGGTCTGGATAAATCTGGAGCGTATATGCCAAACATCGTTTATCTGTAGGTGGATCTATTCGCGGGCATATGGTTCTTATCACAAACGTTGATCGACACTCGTGTCCAATTCGGCGGCGATCGACTGGGAATTGATAAAAATATGCGCCCGCAAAAGGCCACATAATCAAGTCGATCATACTATAGATAAACGTTGATAAGAGTTTTGTACAGGTACCGTTCTACGTGTTCTCGGGCCACATTAGTATTGTAACCCTACAATACTAATGTGGCCCGAGAACACGCAAGTACAAAACAATATTAGATAACACCGTTACGAGACAGATAAATGGTTTCACTGCATTCGATGGAAACAGATTGCCCTAATGGTAGATCATATTTAGACCTATATCTCTATGAAAATGATTACAACTTCGACATCATAAACTTTCTCGTTCTGGACAGTAATATTCTTGTGGGACCTACATATGGCGGATACATATCTCACTGCTTGACAGCTTCTGTCTTACAGAAAACTATCTTATTTTTAAGTATACTGTGATTTATTTTTGAAGTTGGTGCTAGCGCTGTTAGGTCTTTGGATTATGGACGCTGGAATTCTTTAATGGACGCTGAAATTCTTTAATGGACGGCTGAATAATGAATGACGGACTAGGCGCTTGTATTCATCTGTGTCTTATAAGTCTCTTATAAGTTTTTATCGATTTTGATCAACACAAGAATGGTTTATCTGCGTACGAGAGAGATGGAAAATCCATCCAGTATATGTTAACTATTTGGAAAGCGCACACTTTACAGAGTCATGACATCCTGAGCTTACTCCGCTCTGTTGAGTAACGGACGATGCTGATTGGCTGGATGTTTAAACATGATCTGTGATTGTGCACACTGCCTTTCATCGACTTATAATAGACCGTTCGCCATGGAGCGTCACTCGCTGTAAGGTTTGCATAGGTACTTGGTGACATATATAAGCGGTGGGAATAAATGACGACGTCTTGTGACTAAAGAGCTACCATTGGACTCCTTAGGAAAGCCTCCCTTGGCACCTCACAATCAGACTAGAAAACGGGGGATTCTAAGACGAAGCCTTGGTATCAGCTATTACCCAGCTATTTAAACACCATCAAGGAATACATCGCAGCCATGGTTGGAGAAAGCTTAGTGCGATGATTCACGACCATATCACTTTAAATTACTTAGTGGGTTTAACTAACACGGTCAATAGTACACATAGCTTACGTACAGTTCTGTACGCGTTACCTCTGAGAGCTTTAAATCATATAGCCAGAGGTATACAACAATCTGCGTCTTCAGGAAATATAATACCACCCAAAATCAATAAAGTATGTCAAGATATAGCGTATTTTCAGTTGCATCGTCCAGTGAACATAATCGAAGCATCTCAAGATCGGCTTTTCTAGAAACTCAACTACTTAGATAAAGGACTGGACATTATTAATTCCCCTCAAATCCTGAATGATACAGGATACAGGTATACGCAACACTGTAAAAACTATTCTAAGTTCACAGAATCTCCTTGCATTTCATACAAGTATACTAAATCTATAGCCACCAAAATATTCAATCACTCTAATGCTGTCAAGGAGTTTGACTGGAACTTAACCCGTCGGGGGCTATAGTTGTGGTTGTGAATCGTCGAACTTTATCTATGCACCATGCAAACATGGTGTGACTGGTGACCTTGATGTGGTGAGTGATAAGGACCTAAGATTACTCCTGATGAAGGGACCTAAATATAGAGAACCGAGAAAAATAAATCTGAAGGCCGACCAGTAGGTAGTCCTGTCTGCTATTGAACAGTACGTTATTGATTGGTCTAAGCGAGAAAAAGTTGAACCTACAGTACTCGCTGATTGGCTGGACCTCACCAAGAGCAAGGTCGTTGAAAAAGTACTCTTCCCCAAGCAAAACAGGTACTGAGAAGCCCCAATTCGCAAGAAGTTCCAGCAAATCTCTAGAGTGAATTCGCCATAGTCCCAGCAGACAAAGCTCTCCAAATAATATAATATTCATATGTAAATATTACTATTACCAGGTGCTGGTTGAAGAATTGAGTGTAAACATATCGTCATCAAATACGTCTACTTTCTCTCAAACTGTATTTACTCTGGAAGATTTATTTAGCAATCACAAAACGTTTCTCAGGGAAAGAGGTATTTATCTTCCAACCAAACATAACGATATACAAAAGTATACTGGACTCCCAAAATGCATAAATCACCATACAAAGTTAGATCCATAGCTGGTTCTAGAAGCTGCACCACCAAGCTTCTTTCAACCGTGTTGACGAGGGCCCTTCAGGAGGTAAAAACATTTTGGGAAAGGTATTGCGCCACTATTTCTAAAAACTCTGGCGTTGAATGTATGTGGATATTGAAAACCTCAAAATGTCTTACGGAAGAACTTGATGCTAAAGGTCCCATACCGTACAGACATGTATCCACATCTCTATACTACAATCCCTCATCAGATCTTATTGACCGTCTGAGTCCATTAATAGTATCTATGTTCAAGAAAACTGATCGTAGATATATTAATGTCGGAAGCCATAAAGCATTCTTTAGCTCTACTACATACAAGAGATATCATTCATGGGATGTTTCTTTGTTTATACAGTTGCTTGAATTTCTCATCAAAAGTATATATGTGAAATTTGGCAACACAATATATCAACAGCATATAGGTATTCCAATGGGAACTAATCGTGCATCCCTGTTGGCTGACCTATATCTGTTCTCTTATGAATATGACTATATGCAGGCGCTTTCAAAAACCGATCCATTCAAAGCCCGTTCCTTCTCATTCACCAAACGCTATATAGAAGATCTTCTCACTGTGGATAATCGCTATATAAATGACGCAGTGAAGGATATATATCCACCTTCACTGGATTTGAAGAAAACTACAAATAGCCCTACAGGCACATCATATTTAGACCTATATCTCTAAAAAATGAAGCGTGCCTTCTCTCTCGTTGACTGTATGACAAAAGAGATGATTACAGTTTCGACATTGTAAACTGTCCCTTTCTAGACAGTAATATCCCAGTGAGACCGGCATATGGCGTATACATATCACGCCTTGTAGCATTTGCTAGATCCTGTGTTAAATGTGACAATCTTAATCAACGTCACAAAAACTGTTGCAGAAACTTATAAAACAGGGCTATTCCACCAAGAGCCTCCACTCAAAGTTTCTCAAATTTGGCGATACATATCGCATGCTGACAGCAAAATACGAGCGTAGCGTGCACGATCTATCGTGTTACGTTTCGTAACTTGTGTCTAATTCCGCTTAACCCGGGGCTAGGGGCCATATAAACCCATGTACTTCAAGATCCTAATGATACTCATCCTTTAGATGACGACTTTACAACGAATATTATGGATTGAGAATACTGATCAGCGATACGGATTTGATACTTTTGGAATATCATGAGGTCTTGCCGGCATCATTGAAAACTGTTGACCGCTTCTCTCTTGCAAGAAACAAGAGAGAGAGAGAATTAAGGTTTAATGTCGCGTTCAGCAATATTTCAGCTATATAGCGACGATCAAACAAAATTCTGAGTACTCAATTCACTAACTTAGAAATCCAACGCATTAAAACATACACACATTAAAACTTATGTAACAGCCCGATTTCTCTCAAATAACCCAAAATGCAATCCTCCCTCACCTGACTAAAAAGATCTTCCAAAGTAGTCGCTCGATAAAAAGCATCTCTTACAATCTTAAAATTTATGTATTCGATAAGAATATGTTTCACCGTGAAATCATCATGGCATGGAACACACCCTGGGACTGCCTCTTATTTAGTAAATGTTCGTGAGTTAATCGTGTATTGCAGGAAACAAGCCTATGTTTATGTATACGATGATTGTCTTTTTTAAATTTGGTGCTAATAGTGTTATATGGAATATGGAATAGGTCTTTGGATTATGGACGCGGATATTCTTGAATGCACGACGGCTGAATATATGAATGACGGACCAGCCGCTTGTAATCTCAGCTGCGCTTTTATTTAAAGCTGTTCCTATGGAGACTATGATTTTTTTTTATTTCACATGACATTGATATTTACTAATTTATCATGGAGTTTTTGCGGAGAAATTGCATCAATAAAAAAATCGAAAAATTTGACCGAAAAATCGACCCAAAAATGCCGTTTTGAAAATGACGAGACTGCGACGCCATCAAAGCGACTATCTTGTTTGTTTTTTTTTACATTTTCTGGTAGAGCTTGACCCAAGGACATAGTGGGTGAGTACAATGGGGGGGTGGGGAGTCGAAATGACTCCCCCGGCCTGGACATGCCACAAAGAGCCCAGTCCAGACAAGGTTAAGCGGAATTAGATACGCCAGCTCGGGAGCTGTGACGACAGATCAGCTCAAATATAAATCTGGTCATCTAATGTTAATGGAAGAGCATCGAGCGTGTCTGATGGAGTAAACATCTCAACATGGGGTAAACATGATAAATGCAAGAATACCCGGAAAATCTAACCTGTAATGCGCGACTTTGTATGGTAAATTTGTAACACGTATCTCTCCATTGTTTGATACGTCAAGGGTATGTGGTGCAATGTCAAAGTCAGCTGGATGTGTAACAAAAGCTGGAAGTGTAGGCCAAATATGCACCATACTGGACACACCATATCCAGTGAAATCTGACCTTTCTACTCTACAGAAATGAAGCCAACCAAAAATCTCAAGTTACCAATATACACAATTGAACCCTGGCCCATGGATTTATCTGCCAATGATGTCCCAATCCTTACTAGAAGGTCGTCGGTTATGATCGCCTTGTTCACTTGCAGAATGAGCTTGGGCATGTATGGTTGCGTTCAGATGCTCGGGAATAAGACACAAATTGAACAAAACAATATATCAGTGGCAAGCAATATTTGGGGGCTTCTATATATATTATAGGTCCAAATGTCAATTTTCAGTCAGTCACTAAAATGACCCTCGTCCTCGAGCAATATCCGAAAATATAACACTTTTCTTTAATCCCACACTTCACGTCTGTACATAATCCAACTAAAAGTTCACACCGCCAAGTTGGATTTAAGGTAACATGCTTCCGAAATGATTGTTAAATAAGCCTATATCCCAGCTGTTATCTTTTAACAGCTGAATTTACTAGTCTTGAAATTGGTTTTTGTTTACGTCAACAAGTAGCTCATTCACGACAGTGTTATATCTCAAAGTCACGTCTGAAATAATAAATATTTACGGCGTAAATTGACAGTTGCGATAACCAGAACGGTTGCTTGATAAACAAAGTTAAGTATGTGTTAGGAGACGTGGTATATTGATATCAGACACCCACCAGGTGTACTATATACCTATATCTCACACGTCAGTCAACCACACCTGTGACCATGAAAGTTGAACACCGTTACACAGATTGCTCAACGCCCCCGTGTTAGAGAAGCTAACACGGCACAGACCTTTCCTTCATGATGCACCCGTCATTCCTTCATCTGGAGAAATCTTATGGGGTTTGCATGTTCCATAAAATGTTACCTCTCTTCGAGAATATTAATGTGATTCTGAATTCTGGTTTAGCAGTACGCTGAGACAATTTGTCGGAATTATGTCTTTCTCTCTCAAGGGACTAGATCACGTTCCTGTGCTCCTATATAGATATAACATGGGGATATTTGGAATTATTCAGCACAGGCTGAATTTTCTAACAATAATATCCAGACATATCACATTAGGATAAAAGTAAACAAAATATTGATATCTAACCATAACCATTTATACCAATTCCTGGCCGTTGTAAAGTGGAATATATCCGACAAAAAGGGGGCCTGTCATAATCAATGGTCGGGCGGATTATCAGGTTAGAGATTATGCTTTTCGTGCCCCAAAAATTCTACCGATTCCATTCCAGCAAAAAGGCGGCCATACAAAGGCCATGGAGATGATCCCCAGGAATATTTTTCCACTTCCACCCCAATTCTCCCCATCCACTCTCTCCTGGATAGATTTTTAAAAGTCCCATTTATCTGAAAACTGCTGTCATTAATAAGACGTATGGTGACTTGGTGTCCCCAAACATTCGTACCGATTCAATTACAGCAAAAAGACAGCCTTACAAAATGCCTTAGGAATGATCCCAAATAATATCTTCCCACTTCCGCCCCAATTGTCCAACCCTACATCCTCCTGGATAGGTTTTATCTGAACACTGCTGTAATTTAAAAACAGGTATGGGGGGACCCCCAATTTTTATTTCATATTTTGCAAAAAATGTATAAATTCGCATATTTTATAATGAAGAACATTTGATTTTGGAAAGTCGGTCTAATGAGCTCTAAACATTGAAACGGTATATTTTCCCTGCTAACCAGGATACATACACAAATTACGCTATATTTCTACAAATGGTATGGTGACTCCCTGTTTTTATTTCGCGATTTGTCTTATCTTAGCCTAACACGTTATTGCTGAAAGTTTATCTCATGATTTGTCTTATCTTAGCCTAACACGTTATTGCTGAAAGTTTATCTCATGATTTGTCTTATTTTAGCCTAACACGTTATTGCTGAAAGTTTATCTCATGATTTGTCTTATCTTAGCCTAAATTTTTTTGCTGAAAGTTTAAGCACATTTTGAGTGTTAAAAATGAACGTGATCTACTCCCTCAATACTAGCGTCGGATCCGACATTCAGTAGACAGTTTTTGTCCATGCAGTATGTTGTCGTCCATGTTTTAAATAAATAATTTATAAGACAATACTGGCACCAAGTTAGCACCAAGCACTAGCAACAATAACTAATTTATAAGACAATACTAGCACCAAGTTAGCACCAAGCACTAGCAACAATAACTAATTTATAAAACAATACTAGCACCAAGTTCCAAGCTGGCATATAATAGATATCTGTGTGAACAAGCTAAGTATTACAAGAGATAGGAGGACAGTGAGTCAGTTAGGGTTTAACGTCACTTTCACAATATCTCGGCGATATAGCGACGATATAACTAACTACAATATGATTAGCTGGACATGTGTGGCTAGCCGTGTACAGTCATCCTTTACTGGAAATTATTCTTCTCCTCATGGCAACAGACATGGTACAAAACTCATGGTGCTCACCCACTTGGGGGCCAAGAGAGAAGAGGTTAATATTGTTCAATGATGTTGACAATACTTCATGATGTTACTATCGTCCAATCCGTCACCTGTATTCTTCTTCCCAATTGAATTTCCGAGCCGTTTTCCTCGGTATTTTTTGTTATTTAAGGTAGTCCGCTGGTGGTTTTTGGGCTTTGGCTGCCATTTTCCATGTTTTTGCTTGTTTTTCCCCATTAAGTTATCTCCCTTTTCTAGGTTAAGAGATAGGAATTTTCTTCAAAAAACTTATAGCCTAGAATTTTGCGCAGCAACCTTCATCCAGTTTGATAAATTTTGACACACATTGTGATTATCTTCGAACAGTTAGAATAGAAGAAAAATTAAAATATTATTTATATGAATTTTTCATGAATATGTTTGAAAACCAGGGCTATTCCCAATGTTTTCTGGGTTATCACATGGATCATGGGTCAGCCTATTAACGGTGTATACACCTACAAATTCACATGAACCTGTATTTTTTCTTTCTCTTTCCCTATATTACACAATTATGAACGCAACAACACACATTATTCAAATGTTAATTACTTTGATTTACCACCAGCGGATCTTGTTACACACGATGTTCGAAGGGCCCAAGTCCGGAATTAGACACAAGTTACGAAATGTAGAGCCAAAGACATTGATATCCTGGAATGATCTTTGGTATCAGTGTTCAATATTAACGTATTGCAGCCGCCTTCATTTTTTTACGTTCAGTCTCTACATTTTTCATTCTGTTGATGACTTTACCCAGTAGAACACATCTTCGACAAAACCACTGTGCCTCATCATTCGAATCATGGCCTAGAACTTTTTCTGTCAAATTTTCAATTGTGAACATTAAATAGTGAAGGCCACAGTTCGAACATAAATATCTCAGCAACCAGAAACTCCACTATTTTCTTATCTAGTTTAAACCACCATACCAAATTATGGAATCTCTGTGTTGAATGTTTTTCGATAATAAGCAGTTTTCTTTCTAGACCTGGATGAGTTAATATGAAATGATTTTTGACAGAGAAAGAATAAATTGGTCGTCAGCGGGATTTGAACCCATGACCCCTGCTCAACGCACAGATGCTCTACCGACTGAGTCATAGGTATTACAGCCGTGGATTGACCAACCTTCTTTTGAATCAAGTAATGGATTTAAGCGATACACAGATTATATGTTATCTGATCAGATGCCTGCCCGCAGTGATTATATACTATTATCTGATCTGATGCCTGCCCGCAGTGATTATATGCTATTATCTGATCTGATCCCTACCCGCAGTGATTATATGCTATTATCTGATCTGATGCCTGCCCACAGTGATCATATGCTATTATCTGATCTGACGCCTGCCCGTAGTGATTATATGCTATTATCTGATCTCATGTCTGCCCGCAGTGATTATATGCTATTATCTGATCTCATGCCTGCAGCAGTGATTATATGCTATTATCTGATCTCATGTCTGCCCGCAGTGATCATATGCTATTATCTGATCTGATGCCTGCCCACAGTGATCATATGCTATTATCTGATCTGCCTGCCCGCAGTGTTCATATGCTATTAACTGATCTGATGTCTGCCCGCAGTGATTATATGCTATTATCTGATCTGATGCCTGCAGCAGTGATTATATGCTATTATCTGATCTCATGTTTGCCCGCAGTGATCATATGCTATTATCTGGTCTGATGCCTGCCCACAGTGATCATATGCTATTATCTGATCTGATGTCTGCCCACAGTGATTATATGCTATTACCTGATCTGATGTCTGCCTACAGTGATCATATGCTATTACCTGATATGATGCCTGCTCGCAGTGATTATATGCTATTATCTGATCTGATGTCTGCCCACAGTGATTATATGCTATTACCTGATCTGATGCCTGCCCGCAGTGATCATATTCTATTATCTGATCTGATGCCTGCCCGCAGTGATCATATGCTATTATCTGGTCTGATGCCTAACCGCAGTGATTATATGCTATTATCTGATCTGATGCCTGCAGCAGTGATTATATGCTATTATCTGATCTCATGTCTGCCCGCAGTGATCATATGCTATTATCTGGTCTGATGCCTGCCCACAGTGACCATATGCTATTATCTGATCTGATGTCTGCCCACAGTGAGTATATGCTATTACCTGATCTGATGTCTGCCTACAGTGATCATATGCTATTACCTGATCTGATGCCTGCTCGCATTGATTATATGCTATTATCTGATCTGATGTCTGCCCACAGTGATTATATTCTATTACCTGATCTGATGCCTGCCCGCAGTGATCATATTCTATTATCTGATCTGATGGCTGCCCGCAGTGATCATATGCTATTATCTGGTCTGATGCCTAACCGCAGTGATTATATGCTATTATCTGATCTGATGCCTGCAGCAGTGATTATATGCTATTATCTGATCTCATGTCTGCCCGCAGTGATCATATGCTATTATCTGGTCTGATGCCTTCCCACAGTGACCATATGCTATTATCTGATCTGATGTCTGCCCACAGTGAGTATATGCTATTACCTGATCTGATGTCTGCCTACAGTGATCATATGCTATTACCTGATCTGATGCCTGCTCGCATTGATTATATGCTATTATCTGATCTGATGTCTGCCCACAGTGATTATATTCTATTACCTGATCTGATGCCTGCCCGCAGTGATCATATGCTATTATCTGATCTGATGCCTGCCCGCAGTGATCATATGCTATTATCTTATCTGATGCCTGCCCGCAGTGATTATATGCTATTTTATGGTCTGATGCCTGTAAGTGTCAATGGTCAGCTTGGATTGGTCTTCACTCAATCAGGAGAAAATTTTGACACTAAAAATAAGATTTTGAAGGCTGAAATTTAACCTAACCAAACATAATGTACTGGTGATCAGTTTTCTTGAAAACCGAGATAATCAATTAAATAAAGCATTCTACGAAGTTCTGATGACAAATCCCAGCTAGATACGTATCTACACTGCATGCGTCTGTTCGCATTAATTTTTTCAGTGAGACATTTAGAGTTTTTTATATCCACATACTTTCAACACAGACGTTTTATTAAATAGGTGGTTAGGATTTTTCTCAAAATGCCACTTGCTGTACGCCTCTTGTTAACTGGGTGGAGAAAAATCTGGTAGTACAACATCTCGAACCAGCTGTAAACATGGCTTTGTAGAGTCTGTTATGCATATTGGGTATCCTGTATATAGAGGATCTTACACGAGTGGCTATTTAATATGAAAGTTATGACACGAGTTAAGTAAGTTTTATATGTTGCGAGATTTAGCGAGCAACATATAAAACTTACTCAACGAGTGTCATAACTTTCACGAGTTACACTCGTGTCCGATGCATGCTATCATGCGCGCGACCTGCCAGGTGACGAGAATCCAGGCTGACAAGATCACTTTGAATATGTAATCCGTTTGAAGTCTGTAAGATCCAGATCTATATTGCAAGAATTAAGAACCTCGGGAAGACTCCATGCAGATATTGCAAAATGAATGATCAAACGTGTAATTCTGAGATCTGATGTGATAGTATACGGTACTCAAAATGATGGGCTGACTCGATTCGCCAAACAACAATGGCAAACTACATGAGTACTATGCAAAATATGAAGCTCAAAGCTGTCGAAATAATGTATTGTCGATCATTGCTGCTGCAGGTATGGCAATTGACAATTATATTTTGCAGTCTGATGCATGTATGTGGACAAAATGATCGTCTTGCACATATCCATGTTGTTGTTGCACTTGTAAACATAGTATTTCGTAGTAAAACTTTATCAATGGAAAAAATAGTTCAGTGACGTCATGACCAAGCGTAGTAATTTATTTTCTCACGTTACATGTATTATCCAATCAGCGTGTTTGAAGTGTTATTCACCCAGGTACATTCGGTAAATATGTCACGACCATATGCCCCTAATAACACCACAGTTATGTGATAAATTCTGGTATCTCTAGCTCTTAAATATTTCATCTAATACTGGTCAAGCCGATGATAACGTTTGTGTGGGCACGCGACTTGAGATGTCTACATGAACAGCTATACAATGTAAGCGTGGCTGCTAAACAAATCATCGCGGGGATCAGTTTTGGTTCTTGTGATGTTTTTTAGAAATATGCAGTCATTATGTTTGCCTTTGGGTTGATATGTCTTCTTTTAAGTTCGATGGCATCTTATCCTACAACCCATGGTATGCTTCGTTTAATCGATGAATTTAACAGTTCCTGGCAGTCCAGGGAATCACCAGGGCGGCGTTCTAAGATCAGTTTAATAAGCTGTAAATATGTTGTGTGTGGGTCTTATCAGGTCAAAGCATTTTTCGTATAGTAGTAGTAGTAATTTATTTTCCATCAGCTGCATATTCAACGTGGTTACATTGGTAACATTTGAAACTCAAGTTTTTGAGATCCAGACAGATATTTTGAAAGATAATGCAACGTAATTCACACGCTGAACGCGACGTTAAACGTTAATTTTCTCCTTCTCTCTGTCTCTGTAATACTCACTTCATCCATATACGTCTCTTGGGTCTTGCCATTTTGAAATACTCGCGTATATATTAAGTTTGTCTTTGGAATGGTGGCTCTAATAAGTAAGTTGGGAAATCAGTAGTGACAAAATGAACGACCATATTTTTGTTTCCGACTAAATCTAGTTTGCACATCTACGAAAGCCTGGGACGGTCACTTCTGACTACACATCTACGGAAGCCTGGGAGGGACATTTCTGACTACACATCTACGGAAGTCTGGGAGGGACATTTCTGACTATTAACTTCTATTCCGACTTCTATCTTCCGACATTATTTTTATTCAATCACTTAGCAGAATAGCATTCAAACTAGTGTCGAAATTAAAACGGACCATATTCCCACAATCCGGGGTACATATCTGCTGCAGCATTGAGATTTGCATCATATTAAAGGCAATTGACGTTGTGTGTGTCTGGGAGAGAGCATCCGTCTTTAATAAGGAGACATGATTCATAATTCTGGGCGAATCTGGTGTACCACAGCCTGGAGCGGTGGAGTAGGCGGGGGTAAGCTTGAGGCTAGGGGGTTGAAATTCTCCACATTATATACTCGGAACTAGGTAAAACGAGAAAGGAAATTCAATGGTCATTAAATGTATGCCCCTCATCCCCCACACAAAATAGGCCGTTGTACACCTAAAATCGTCCTGACCAACATGGGTTAAGAATCATGTCACATCCTTCCCTCACACACGGATAATCAGCTTTAATTTGATACATTTCTCATTTGGGAAAGCCTCCATGCCGACAAGAACATACTCCAGATATGACCCGTTTTCGTTTTCGAAAAAGGTTTGAACGCTTGAATAAATAGCACGGAAGTTGGAATGCAAGCGTCTGTTCCGTCATTCAATATTAAAGAATTGTCGCATTCATAATCCGAGACCTAATTCATATAACATCATATGCACCAAATTTAAAAGAATCATAGTACACATAAAATGATATCATGATGTTCCATAATATCAAATCTATATCGCTGATCAGTATTCTCCATCCATATGATTTTCGTTGTAACATCGTTGTCTAGAGTATGATGTATCTCAGTCGCGCTTTGTGCCCTTAGCCCTAAGCGGAATTAGAAACAAGTTACGAAACGTAACGTCATAGATATTGCACGCTACGTTCGTAGTTTGTTACCAGCATGCGATATGTATCGTCAAATCCAACACAGAATCTAGCAAATGCTCCTAGAGTCCCCCAAAAGGGGTGCACATTTAATACCCATTGGAATGCCTTTATGCTGTCGATATATTGTGTTGCCAAATTTCACATAGACATTATTGAATGCTATCCCTTGTATGTAGTAGAGATAAGAATGTTTTATGGCTTCTGTCATTAATATATCGACGATCAGTTTTCTTGAACACAGATACAGTTACTTTACTTTGCCAGTAACATGGTATGTGACATTTAGCATCAGATTTTTCAATATCCACATGCATTCAGCGCCAGAGTTTTTAGAATTAATGCTTTAATACCTTTTCCAAAATGCTTTTGCCTCCTGAATGACCCTCGTAAACAGGATTGAATGAAGCTTGGTTGCGCAGCTTCTAGAACCAGAATCTAGCTTTGCACGATGATTTATGCTTTTTGTGTATATCGTTTTATGAGTGGTTGAAAGACAAATGCCTTTTTCTTTGAGAAAGGTTTCATGGTTGGTAAATAAATCTTCCAGAGTAATTGCTATTTGGGAGTAAGTAGACGGTTGGCCATGGTGTGCTTTTACTCAATACCTCAACCAGCACCTGGTGATAGTTATGAATATTATATTATTTGGAGATTTGTCTGTTGGAACTATGACGAATATACTCGAAGTGAGGTTTCTTAGTACTTGTCCTGCCTGGAAAATTGTTATGTCGGATTGTTGTGAGGTCCTCCAATAAGTGAGTACTGTAGGTTCAACGTTTTCTCGCTTTGATTACTCAATAACATACTGTTCCAATGCAGTCAGGGCTGTTTTAGGTCTTCATCACTCACAAAATGAGAAGGTTACTAGTCCAATTATGTTTGCTTGCTGTATTGATAAAGTTTTACCGTTCACAATCACAACTATAGTCTCCAGACGTGTATATGTTCCAGTTAACTCCTCGGCAGCATTTGAGAAATTGAATATTTTGGTGACTATAGATTTAGTATATTTATATGAACTTCCACTAAGTCGGAAGTTGGAATTCGAAAGTTTGAAGTCGGAGGTGGGAAGATGGAAGAAAGAGTTGGAAATGCCCCCCCCCCCGCCCCCCCTCCATTTCAGGCTGCTGCGGTGCACTCGACTAAACCAAGTAAGGTAGAGCGATGATATAATCAACAATCTTGGAAAGTTAAACCCACCGCACTCCCAGGAAAAATCTAAATGTGGCAACAGAAAAATAGTATGGCTGGGATATTGTCCGCATACCATGTATTCTATATTCATATATTGTATGCTAATCCGGTATGTGATTGGATAAAATAAAGTTGGAAGTCGGAGGCTGGAAGTTAGAAGTCGGAAATTTCAATTCAATTTGTTTGGCACTTACACAATTCACATTGGTTATGGCCGACAAACCATATCAAACACAATAGTTCAGTAAGTAGGAAATGTCTCTCTCCGGCTTTCGTACCTATCTGATTACTTGTTGAATCATTCATGAAGGTAATGAAGAGAAACCAAACACAAAAAATCCAGTTTATCGCGAAAAACTGAAAGAATAGCAGATCAAGAGAGACATCCACATCCCTTTCTCGTCGATTGGATCATTATGACGCTGTAACGGAAGAAATATAAAGGCTTTGAAAAAGTTGGAAATATCTCCAACGAAACGTCAGCTCCACAGCAATAAAGAAGTTGTTATCCATAACAGCCATGTGTTATATATGGCACTATGCTTTAGAATAGGTTAACCAGAAGACTATACTGTGAAGTCATGTGACTCTGTCAGTATGTCGGCACATACGGCACGATTAAAAAGTGTACTCGGATTTTCGAACGGTCTAATTACAACACATATAAGGGAAGCGAGAGGAGGTGCCGACATACTGACAGAGCCACATGGCTTTACAGTCTTCTGGTTAACCTATTCTAAAGCACATACCAAGAATCTAACGATTCTTGATATGTGCTGTACTTCAGGTACGCTTTTATTGTACCTGTTCATGTTGAACTCAGTTGAAAAGCCAGCCAATGAGTATGTCAAAGTCACTGGGTTTCTTGCATGAATGCATTACCACCACCACTGTCCGAAGAAAATTAACAGCCCCCGGAATTCTCTCGGGAAACAATTCAGCTGGCACGGCCATTTGAACACCATTATATTAAGAAGGTTATGGGCTTGTGATTCAGCTTATCAGCGCCTAAACATAGATATTTTATTCGCCTTATATGTAATAAAGGTGATGAATTATGGATATTTTCTCGCACATTGACTATTGCAAAGTGTCCATGGTCCCTCCTTGGCGTAGTTCGTCGAATGAAAGGTATCTGTGTGGAAGAACCATTTTATCCATTTTAATGTCTGATGCAAAAGTAAGTTTTCTTTAATAACGGGCATATTATTCAGTGAGGAACAGCTCGGCGTTTTCGTTTAACGACGCAAGAAAACTGGAATCCATTTCCTGATGGAATTAGCTCATCGAGCTGTTCAACAGAGGTATATTATCAGAAGGATTTCCAATTATCCCTTCATCACGTTATTTCTTCTTAAATCAATTAAACTCTTTCATAGAATTGGGGATGGATATATGTTAATGGGGTACCAACAAAATAGTAACGTCCTGGTATCTATCACATCTCATTTTCCCACCACTATGCAAAACGGGTCAATATCCGGGTGCAATGTCACATGCGCCAAACTGATGTGTGTAAATGGTTCCCGCTTTCCACATTTCGTTGTGGGCTATGATCACGTGTACCTCTTGAGCAATTCAATTGCGCATTAAAAGAAGTCTAATCTATTCAATGATACTAGCTCAAATCGTTACTTCTATCATGGGAGATTTATTTGAACTCAACAACAGCCATGAAATACGGGTTATGAATATATTAAGGTACAGCTCAAATGCTCACTCGGTGTCAATCAATAATTTATTTCCAAATAACAGCTATCTGAACACACTTCTTTTCTCTTTTCTTCCGGCTTCTCTGCAGTCATGTTTTTTCTCCTCATTCGTAGCAGGTGTACTGTAAGATAAGTACGCATGATGAAGATGAACTACTGTAAGGTAAGTGCGAACGAAGAAGATGAACTGGTAGCGGCTTCAACGTCAACGAAAACGCGACAACTGAGAATATTGCAGGACATCATGTGGAGCGTTTTTTTCATTATTCATTTTTCAATCAGTTACGAAATAATATCGTTGAATAAAAAAACTTATTACAAATCTATAATATAATTTATTCGAAAGCATGATGTGTGTCACCTTGTGTTTTTTTTTTTGGTCAACCGAGGGGATGCTGGTCAGATAAAGATCTGGAAAATTAATCAATGCCGTTATATATGATATTCATTTGTCACCATGATCAAAAGCAATTTTTGGACTGATGCAGAGATATGTAGAGATATAGGGGGCCAATACAGAAAGAAAGCTATAGCTTTTTCCATCCGCGCTATTGAGGAAAAAATCTCGCAATTCTTTTCACGTACACGGTACGGCCATCACACTTTTACAATTCAAAAAGCTTTGCTTTCTCGTACATAACTAATCATTATTGAGTTTAGATTCGGTGGAATATTTATTATACGTGAATCACAGGTTCTTAGTTTTACCTGTATAAAGTTGAATACAAGAGCACAAACTTATTTCGGTATATGCATTACCTTGAGTTTTACCGCCGTAGAGTATTGTGAATCGCCTCGTTCAGTAGAAATGATACGTTTCTAAATTATTTTTGTCAGAATAGTACAAAAATATGTTTTCAATATCATAGCTGGATATCTCAACACTCGTGTCAAACAGGAAAAAGAATCCCAAGTCGGACGCAAACGGAAGCAAATCCCAAGTCGGACGCAAACGGAAGCAAATCCCAAGTCGGACGCAAACGGAAGCAAATCCCAAGTCGGACGCAAACGGAAGCAAATCCCAAGTCGGACGCAAACGGAAGCAAATCCCAAGTCGGACGCAAACGCTGATTTTTGAGTAGATGAATGATGGAACTATACTATTAATATGGTCCTATAATATGCCAACCAGCCGGATGAACGTAACAATTCAGGTATTCGTGCCTATGTATGGTATCGTAAGGTTAACTGATCAGTGAAATTCTAATAGTATTTGATTCAAACATGCTTGCCGCTTGTTTTCACGCATGGTCGCGGGCCAGTGGGGGCATGCTGTACGGACCATATCCACAGCTAATAATATAACCTTGTGCATTCCCTCGTTAACACAAAAGCGTTGCCGTCCTCACCGCGGTACTTTTGTCTTTTGAGGTCGTCTGTACTGTATGTTTGTCGACGTTCATTTACCATGGACATGGGTGGCGTGCCTTCGTGATCGGTAGAACGGATTCAATGCAACTTCTACCCGAGCCAACAGTTTTGACTGTTGGATATAATAGACTTCAACACTTGTTTTTATTTAATATTGGCACTTCAACCACGCATCATATAGGGAACCGTTCTGCTAGTGCGTGATATGTTGGACAAATCCGTGTACCTGAGATACAACACATATCTCGAATCGTTAGATTCTTGGTATGTGCTTTAGAATAGGTTAGCCAGGAGACTATACTGTGAAGTCATGTGACTCTGTCAGTATGACGGGCACCTCTTCCCACTTCCCTTATATGTGTTGTAATGTGATCATTCTCCAGGGAAATATACTCCGTTATATGAATACTTAATCGTTCTGCGTGAATGTTAACCGTGAATGTTGTCTGATATAACTGACAACACAGACATATTCCCAGATTCACTATCACGCCTTCAAGCGATTAAAAGTGGAAATTCAACTCATCTCATCATCTTGAAAATTCTACAATTATATGACATTAGATTTGATCAACAGATAGATATTATGAAAATATTGCCTTATTTTGAGGGGAATATGCAGTTTTGTTGCCCCGTGGATGTGCATATGCACAGCCGAGGGGCAACGAAATTGCATATTCCCCTCACAACAAGGCAATAATTTCATTATTATATTTATCAACTTAACTCTGTGCTAATCTATTATCTGTCGAGCAAAATAATGTTTTATGTTTATTTTGGAAGAGCGCAATCCTTCTGAGTTGATTGCTTTCAGTGGGCAATCGCCAGCAACATTATTTTTCATGCACGAGATTCCACTAATTCGGAGCTGCAGCAGCTGCTTCACTACTATCGTGTAAATCTCGCAACGCACGTGTAGTTGTTCGGCCGCTTGTTAGTTACTCATATAATGTTCTTGGGTACGATTCTACTTACAATTAGATAGGGGGAGATAATTTATTTTTGCTGTGTTCTCCAGCTAAAATCAACTCGACGAACTGGGGGGGGGGGGGGATATGCAGTTTTGTTGACCGGGGAATATGCAGTCTTATATCATTACAATTTATATAGGGAGACACTCTAATAAATATAATAAAGTGTTTTGTTGGGTGCCTAGTCACGTTGACAGCAAAGGCAATACTGAAGCTGATAAAATGGCTAAAGTAGTTTTGGATAAAAAGGTTGATCCTGTTGGAATCCCATACAGCGATTTGAGACCATCTATGTGCGCTTATGTAAGAAAGCTGTTTCAATCTTTATGGGATACTATGGATAATAACAAACTTCACGAGTTCAAAAAAACTGTTGGTTATACACATCTGAACATTCAGAAACGTTTCGATCAGGCCATGATTAGACGAAGTACGGTCGGTCATACACGATTAACTGACGAATATTTACTAAAGCAGGAGCCGGTCCCAAGGTGTATTCCATGCCATGACGATCTTACGGTGGAACATATTCTCATAGAATGAAAGATTTTAAGATTGTAAGAGATACTTTTTATCGAGCAGCTACGCTTGAAGATCTTTTTAACCGAGTAAAAGAAGATTGTATTTTAGATTATTAGTTTGTTGTACAAATTTTAATGTTTGTACCTGTTTTAACGCATTAGTTTATTGAGTTGTTGAATTGAATACTTAGAATTTTGTTTGATCGTCGCTATATAGCTGAAATATTGCTGAATGCGATGTTAAACCTTAATTCTCTCTCTCTCTCTGATAACACAGAAAATGTGGTCCATCCTTCATGAAAAAGGAAATGATATTTTGCCTACCAAAGAGGGGTGACTCAATATGGCTTGTCTGGCTCGAAGCACAACGAGACAGTCACACCATACTATTTTGTATGATAGATTGAAATAAAAATAATAAAACACAACATGGATTCCTGCAAGTCAACATGTCCGTCTTATCAGTCAAATTATACAACATCAACCAGTCAAACGGTCAAGTATTCCTGCCTTATCAATCATTTTCTGTTTGCCGGTTATATCAGACAACATCCATGAGAAGAACAGTGACTTTGGTTACACCGGATAACATGTAGGATTACAAGCGTCTAGTCCGTCATTCATAATCCAGCCGTCGTCCATTAGAGAATATCCGCGTCCATAATCCAAAGACCTATTCCATTTTCCATATAACAGTATTAGCACCAAATTCAAAAGGACAATCATAGTATATATAAACATAGGCTTGTTTCCTGCAAGAGAGAAGCGGTCAACTGTTTTCAATGATGCCGGCAAGACATCATGATGTTCCAAAATATCAAATCCGTATCGCTGATCAGTATTCTTAATCCATAATATTCGTTATAGAGTCGTCATCTAAAAAGTGATGTATCTCAGTCACGCTTTGATTGTGACTGTTCATATGAGTACCATGACGATCTTTAAGTACATGGGCTCATACGGCCCCTAGCCCCGGGTTAAGCGGAATTAGACACAAGTTACGAAACGTAGCGCCATAGATCTTGCACGCTACGTTCGTATTTTGCTATCAGCATGCGATATGTATCGCTAAATTTGAGAAACCTTGAGTGTAGGCGCTTGGTGGAATAGCCCTGTTTTTTAAGTTTCTGCACCAATGTTTTGTGACGTTGATTAAAATCGTCACATTTAACACAGGATCTAGCAAATGCTACTAAGCGAGATATGTATACGCCATATGCAGGTCCCACTGGAATATTACTGTCCAGAAAGGGATAGTTTACGATGTCGAAATTGTAATCATCTCTTTTGTCATAAAGTCGACGAGAGAGAATGACCGCTTCATTTTTATAGAGATATAGATCTAAATAGATGTGCCTGTAGGGCTATCTGTAGTTTCCTTCAAATCCAGTGAAGGTGGATATATATCCTTCACTGCGTCATTTATATAGCGATTATCCACAGCGAGAAGATCGTCTATATAGCGTTTGGTGAATGAGAAGGAACGGGCTTTGAATGGATCGGTTTTTGAAAGCGCCTGCATATAGTCATATTCATAAGAGAACAGATACAGGTCAGCCAACAGGGGTCATATCCTCTGTCTCACACAGAACGGTCATATATCGGAGCGATATGCAAGCGGTGCGAAAAATTGACGGCCTCTGACCTCTAAAAAGCAACCACATGACTCTACAGGAAGTAGTCGTCGACACCTAACGAGAATACGGTCGATTCTCGGACGTAGCCTTAGTATCTCAGCCGCTCTTTATTGTAGTTGTTCATGAGGAAACTATGAAGTATACACGGCCCCTAGCACCGGCTTAAGCGGAATTAGATACGCTAGCTCGGGAGCTGTGATGACAGATCAGCTAAAAAAGCTTTTCTGATGTTAATGAATGAGCATCACGAAAGTCTGATGGAGTAAATGCTTTAGCATGGGGTAGCCTGGTAAATGCAAGAAACCTAGAAAACCTAACCTGTAATGTTCGACGTCGTACGGATTAAATTTCTCACCGAAACAATAAACCTACATATATTAGTCGAGTGACATGTCCCGTCCTCTCATTTATATAATACAGCATCCACCTGGAAACAAGCCTATGTTTATGTATACTATGATTGTCTTTTTGAATTTGGTGCTAATACTGTTATAAGGAATATGGAATAGGTCTTTGGATTATGGACGCGGATATTCTCTAATGGACGACGGCTGAATTATGAATGACGGACTAGACGCTTGTAATACCTTCCGTTTTCTCCTTCATTATGCCCATCTTATCAGCTATATTATGCAGCAGTCATATTTGCTGGCAATCTGATGACACACTGAGTGCACGGGCTCGAGTCCGTCGTGGTCTGACCCATCCAGCATCAGTACTGTGCCTCATTAAGTAAATATTATCCTAAAAAGTATTGTATATTAAGGTGGTGATTATATATTGAATACGCGTATCCATACACGAGTTATCGCCTCCTCGACCAACATATAGGTGGAGAGTATGTATGGTGCAATTAGGTCTTATCGCTGTGATATATATATTATCAAGTATGATTTTGCTTCAGAACAAAACCCATCGACAACCCAGCATCAATAGAAAGAGTGTTTACTATTGGCGTTTTGATAACTATTTCTCGCGTCCATGAAGCATTACGTAAGTTTCTAGAAGACAGTTGAGTCAAAATTACGAATAAATTGATATTGTGATCTCTTTTTGTATGTTCCTTAATTTGTCTGGTTACTGTCAGGGGGAAGAGAAACTCTAAAAAAATCACCGTAAGCTTAATGGTTTTTTCCACGGTTTCGAAGAATACCCCCTGATTTTTAGTCCACCATCACCAGATGGTGGGCTGTTCAAACCACTTTTCGTCCGTGGTCCGTCGGTCCGTCGGTCCGTCCGTCAGTCAATCGTCCGCGATTTCTCAGGAACTACTTTATGGATCTTTCTCAAATTTGGTACACAGGTTCCCCTTGGGGTCTAGTTGTGCAAGATATCTTTTCTGGTCCGATTCGAAAATCCAATATGGCCACCAGGCAGCCATCATGGATTTCCCCATGAAACATTGTTATCGCGATTTCTCAGGAACTACTGCATCGATCGTTCTCAAATTTGGTACACAGGTTCCCCTTGGGGTCTAGTTGTGCAAGATACCTTTCCTGGTCCGATTCGAAAATCCAATATGGCCACCAGGCAGCCATCTTGGATTTCCCAATGAAACATTGTTATCATTTCTCAGGAAGTACTGCATGGATCTTTCTCAACTTTGTTGCCCAGGTTCCCCTTGAGGTCTAGTTGTGCAAGATACCTTTTCTGGTCCGATTCGAAAATCCAGTATGGTCAACAGGCAGCCATCTTGAATTTCCCCATGAAACTTTATCTTCATTTCTCAGGAAGTACTGCATGGATCTTTCTCAAATTTGGTACACAGGTTTCCCTTAGGGTCTAGTTGTGCAGCATACCTTTTTCGGTCCGATTCGAAAATCCAATATGACCACAAGGCGGCCATCTTGGATTTCCCCATGAAACCTTGTTATCGCGATTTCTCAGGAACTACTGCATGGATCTTTCTCAAATTTGGTACACAGGTTCCCCTTGGGGTCTAGTTGTGCAAGATACCTTTTCTGGTCCGATTCGAAAATCCAATATGGCCACCAGGCAGCCATCTTGGATTTCCCCATGAAACATTGTTATCGTGATTTCTCAGAAAGTCCAGCAGGGATTTTCTCAAATTTGGTACAAATTTTCTCAAATTTGGTAATAATTGTGGTCCAGTTGCGCAAGATACCTTTTCTGGTCCGATTCCAAAATCCAATATGTCCATCAGGCGGCCATCTTGGATATCCCCATGAAACTGTGTTATTGCGATTTCTCAGGAACTACTGCATGGATCTTTGTCAAATTTGGTACACCGGTTCCCCTTGGGGTCTAGTTGTGCAAGATACCTTTTCTGGTCCGATTCGAAAATCCAATATGGCCACCAAGGGGCCATCTTGGATTTCCCCATGCAACTTTGTTATCGTGATTCCTCAGGCAGTACTTCTGGGATCTTTCTCAAATTTGGTACATTGGTTCCCCTTGGGGTCTAGTTGTGCAAAATACCTTTTTCGATCCGATTCGGAAATCCAATATGGCCACCAGGCGCCCATCTTGGATTTCCCCATGAAACTTTGTTATCGTGATTTCTCAAGGAGTACTGCATGGATCTTTCTGAAATTTGGTACACAGGTCCCACATGGGGCTTAGTTGTTCCAGATACCTTTTTTGGTCCGATTCGAAAATCCAAGTTACGCTTCAAATTAATACGGTATTCCCGAGTTGTGACGTTGCATCACAAGAGTCGGCGGATGAAACGGTGGGGCATATTCTATAAATTGACTATAGAGACTATCCGTACCTTCACCTTTCATATCAAGGAGTTCAAATAATTCGGAATTAAAATGTATTTCTTCAAGTTTTCTTTAATCCATGCAGTTTGCAAGCGAACTAACCCACCGTTTCATCTGCCGACGTGTCGGCTACATGAAGGGACGTCACTCTTGTGACACAACGTCACCACTCGACAACTATAGACTACTGCATGTTTCGATCCAAGGGAGATAATCAGGATTCAGACATATTCGAGGTTTCAAATTTACTGCGCAGACCGGATCCCTTCAGTATTAAGTATTGTACCATCTTACTATTTTCGAGCATGGTATCTCAAAAGAGATATCTCAAACTAGCCCAGTAAACAGAACAGAATTAGCATTCGTTCCTAATTATAAAAGTATGTTTCGTAGCTTATGCCAAAGTGTCAAAGAGATTTGTCTTCGCTTCCAGTACCCAATGATGACACGTGAAAAAATAAAAATATAAAATAAAATACTACAAAACGAAGACGAAGGATCCTCCGTACATGTACATTCACTTTCAGACTAACTTTGCTCATTTCTGTTGTACTATAACAACCGATATAAGTTCAGTTTCTAGAAATCTTGAAACTCCTGAAACTTAGAAAGATGATATCTTGGTGTTTTCCAGTGTCCCTTTTTCGATCTTCTTCGCTCAGATTCGAAATTCTGTAAACAAAATTACAAATCAATCGCTTATCCTAGTAACAATGGACAAAAAGATCCTCTTGTCATTAGCTTACAATTATCGGACAATGGTGGGCGCCAAGATCCTTCAGGATCTCTCGTATTTTAAGGTAGACTGTTCGGCATTGTCGGTCCTTCCAATAGATGTATGTGATTCAGTGACGGTAGTTAGGGAGTCAGATATGAAAACACTGCGTTCACGGCAGAGATAGCGACATTATTCTATTTTATTATCCACGATAGAATGGGAACGTTTTAAAGATCTCGTTTTAATAGAATTGAACTAATTTCTAACTATCATTGCCTGCAATTTACCCATACGTCAACGGAGAATAACAGGCCCAAGTTTTGGTCAAAAGTTATATCACCCTACTGTACCTTACTTCTGATCACAGGTACCCCATCCCTCCTCCAAATACACCTGGATAATGTGCACCGTGTGGGCGCTTGTTATATTTTATCTCTTGTACAGATTTGTGAATGGCGAGGCATTTCCTCATTCAGCAGTTATACATATTGTGATGTTTGTTCATAACTATCTACGTTCATTTAGACAGGCTATTCACGTCGTTATATTTCACTTGGACATGCTATATACATCTTTATATTCAGTGATGGCGGTTTGGGGATAGATGTTTCAGTGAAAGAGTCATATCTAGATGACTTTAGAACGATTATTATGGATTAAGCGATACGGATTTGCTATTTTTGGAACATCATGATGTCTTGCCGGCATCATTGAAAACTGTTGACCGCTTCTCACTTGCAGGAAACTAACCTTTGTTTAAGTATGCTATGATTGTCTCCTTGAATTTGGCGCTAATACTGTCATATGGAATATAGAATAGGTCTTTGGATTATGGACGCGGATATTCTTTAATGGACGACGGCTGGATTATGAATGACGGACTAGACGCTTGTAATCCTACATGTTATCCGGTGTAACCAAACTCACTGTTCTTCTCATGGAGTTATGAATGACGAACCAGACGCTTGTAATTTGGAATTATGCTCTTTTAATGTCGCTAACAATTTCACACAATTGTTGATGTTTTGAGAGGTTGGAACTTTGCACATAAATATGAATACGATGTAAAGTACGGAGGACTGATATTGCCTTCATCAACGCGAAATATCCTTAATCCTTTTGATGAATTGTACCAACATAGTCCAATTCCGAGAATTCTAATCGAGAACGACCAGGGGAAATTATTTGTCCTTTGATTACGGCTCTTTATATTGTTACTGCGGCGATTTGACGAGAAAATTTTAATGTTGACCAGTGACCTCCTTAGTACCGGTGTTCAGAAAATGCAACAGACTTGGCTTCCATGGCAAGAGAATACAGGATCGGCGACTTGTCCTATCCTAGCACAGGTCGGTTTGTCCTGTACGCAACATTGACCTTGGACGTTGGCGCATGCTGTAAGAAAAAAATATAAAAGGGATTAATTCGATTTAAGAGTTCAACAAACTGTCTAACAAACCTAAACCAAGCAATTATAGAAATCATCAAATTTCCCCATCCTTTAGCTCAACACCTGGGGGAAATGTAGCAGCCAACATTGTCGCTCTCGCCGAAAACGTTTCATCAACCGTAGCCATATTGCCCGTTGCTGTCACACCGATATTGACAGGCGACACTCACTCGAAACGGTCACGTAATATATGTAGGATATATGAACTCACCCAGTACTGATAGGAATCCATATTGACAGTCATGTTTAAGTTACTTCAATCACAGTGTCCCTCAAGGTGCATGGCGTGATTGTGTATTGGACATAAAACGTTGAAAATGTGAATATGATTAAAACCCAAACGAAAACTGCAAAGTAGACGAGGCTTTTCGGCTTGTCTGAAGAATCAAGGGAATATTAACACTATAACAACTATAGCAATCAAATAAGACAGACAAATAAATTACAAGATCGGGTGAAGTTTTACTTTGAAGTTGATGCTGGGTCGACATCGGGCCTTGCAGAGTAGTCTTTTGTGTTAAATACCGTCATTTTCATCTGACAACAATACAGCTCACCAATCCCCAATGTACGAGTTGTCACAGCGACACAGCTCACCAATTACCAATATACGAGTTGTTAGAGCATTTCCATCATAGCTCTCTAGATTTGTATCTAATACCGCTTATGCCGGTGCTAGGGGCCGTGTGGTCATGTCATCCAAGTTGCCACATGAACAGGTACAAAAAGCGTACCTGAGATGCAACGCATATCACCAATCGTTAGATTCTTGGTATGTGCTTTAGAATAGGTTAACCAGAAGACTATACTGTGAAGTCATGTGGCTCCGTTAGTATGTCGGCACCTTCTCCCACTTCCCTTATATGCGTTGTAATTTACTGTTTTCCCCATCATTGAATTGATTAACAAAGCGATACAAATAGATCTATGTCCACTTATGTTCCACAAAGCTGACCCAGATGACAGAATCACTGCCCATTTTGAGAGACGACATAAACTCGTCTACTGATATTCGCACGATTCAAACCGAGATGTAAGCACCGTGCCAGTATTAGCGGACCGGTTTTTCAACAAAGGGAAGAAAGAATGTCACAGTTTACCATAACTGTTCAACCTTTCAATACAAACTTTGATTATAATCAATCTGAATAGTGCAATATCATAGAAATAATGTTTTCATAGGCTTACAGAATGGTTATTTTACGCAAGGTTATTTTGGAGTTTATAAAATTTGGGTCGCGGGCTTCGCCATTGCCCTAAAATATATACTTTAATAAACTAACCGTGCGTAAAATAACCCTTGAGCACGCCTATGAAAACACTATTTCTCAATTAATCTCCTGATAATGGGATGTATAGCCCGAGGTCTATGTGAGTGGATCCACATCCTTTGATGTGTGCTGCGCCACATAGCCGTCGGATCACATTTTGCAGCTGAGATATGTGAAGACAATGATCAAAGTTAACTGAATAAGCTTAGAGAATAAAAAGAGTCCCGTCTCCTTCTTTTCTATACCTGAAGTTTCTCTTAAGTTTGTGTCTGACCAGTTGAGCCTTCTGAAGGGAACTAAGGCGACGGGTCTAGATGGCTTATCAGCAAAATTTTTACGTATTGCTAGAGATGAAATAGCGCCGTCAATTACGTATTTATTGAGCCAGTGTATTTGTACGGATACCTTTCCTACGTGCTGAAAAAAGGCCAAAGAAATGCCGTTACATAAAATGGGCCCATTGCACGATCCTGGGAATTACAGACCTGTTAGTATTTTACCCGTAATTTCTAAGATTTTAGAAAGACCTGTTCATTTACATATGTGCCGATATCTGGAATATAAAAATCTAATCTACGGCAGACAGTCAGGATTTAGAGCATTTCATTCATGCCAGACGGGCCTGACAGTTGTCCTGGACTCCCCGGATCAGAACACTGACAGTAGTAACTTGATCGGTGCCGTATATCTGGATCTTAGCCGTTAACTTAGTCAGCCATTCAGTTATTTCGGAAATACTTAAGATATTCGGAGTATCCGGTACCTCTGTATCCTTCTTCGAATCTTATTTGGCTGAAAGGAAGCAGTGTGTATTTTTTAAGGGAGCTTTATCTGATACCATCGAGACTGATGTGGGAGTTCCCCATGGTTCCATCCTCGGACTTCTCCTTTTCCTTTGTATATGAATGATATATATATATATATATATATATATATATATATATCCGTCTGAGAAAACCATCCCAGAACTGGAAAATATACTGAACTCGAATTTGGAAAATATAAACAACTGGTGTATCCAAAATGAAATGCGGACTAAGAAAACGCACTGCATGGCGGTTACTACTGATCAAAAACGACGTCATCATGAAAGCACTGATTTGAATCTTAGCCTACTATTGGGCAGACAATTCTTGATAATTTCAAAAGCGAAAAGCTTCTTGGTATGACGATCGAAAACAATTTGTCCTGGTCCAAACATGTATCATCTGTTATCGTTAAACGCAAACTATTTCTGTTGTCCAAGATTCGTAAATATCTACCTATTTCTGCTCGCAAACTTTATTTTGACACATTTGTGCCTCCATATATGGATTACTTTTCTAACCGACATGACTAGACTAAAAAGCCTACAGAAGCGTAGTATGCGACTTATTTTAGATTGTGAGTTTACGCTTTCTAGTATCGATATGTATAAACTAATTGGCTGTTATCCAATAACTTAGGTACAGAAACAACATTGTAATCCAAGTATACAAAGTCTGAAATGGACTAGCTACAGTCCGTACTAGGCAGCTTCGCTCAAATAGCCTTTGGGAGGATTGAACTATTTGAAAATTCCTTTAAAGTTTCAGGGCTTAGATTTTCTAATAAACTACCAATCGTGATTAGATAAAGTCCAAATCTTAATATTTTTAAAATCTAAGTGTGCAGAATTGTATTCTGATGAATTCTAAACAAACATCTCTTAGATTGCCACAGATTAATAATTTTATCTATATATGACTATGTGTTTGATTTAACCATGTTGTTTACTTTTCTCTGTTATAGCTCTCGACCCCCATGAAAATAGGACTGTGGGGTCATATCGAGATTAGATAAGGCTTATTATTATTATTCTTATTATAATTATTATTTTCATATAAAATTCCTCCGTCATTAATGCACGAAGTCAGATGACCTCGACAGAATCGACCGAGCAAGTGCGAATAATGCGAACCTGTCACCCTCACGTTGATATCAAGATCAATGCCATATCACAAGTAATTCCAGTTTTCCTTACTCTGTCAATATTTCTATAACCAATGTAGGTAAAAGCATGGAACTTTCACCATATTAGCTCCTAATATTACAATATTATGTTGCTTTAGTGATTTACTGGCTACATCTTACTATTATTCTAGTAACCGTTTGGGTTATTTGTTTGTCCCGTCCATACAGTTTTGATCGAACTTTCAAGAACTTTGTCAGGACGGTAATGGGGTCACCAAAGGCTCAAAAAGGACACCCCATACCCATTTGCGGACGGAATTTTATTTTGGTCAGAGGGCCGTTAATCTTATTGGAACAAAGTGTCTTAAATCATTAAAACAGGTATCGAACATCCACAGGGGAAGAGAAACTTAAAATATACCGGCACATACTGTAAATTGTGTGAGTCTCCCTTGTCATGTAAAGTGCATAAGATAGTGTTAGAGGGGGATCTCCGAAGGGAAGGAAAATGGTGATTAAAAACGGGCAGTTAATGCCCACTAGGGGGCGAGAACATGCATTTTGTCCAGTCGGTAAGGTAACAGTTTTTGCAAAAGTCATGAAACTTTGTCATGATAGTTGCTGTGTCACTGGGAGTGACACGAATGAAAGAGATCATGAACTACATGCGAAGGCTTTTCGTCGGAGCAGGCGAACGGTTAATTTTTGGCCCGCTTCTGTGAGACACAAGATGGCGCACTTGAAAATACGTTGTTGAGTGGTCGAAACGAAAAAAGTAGAGCCAGCTGTACTCGCCGACTGGTTATATTTTTTCAAATGCAATGCTGTCAATACTCTCTGCCACATCGACGGAAATATCTGTTTTCCAAGCAAAACAAGCATCGATGGACCTCATGGTGCAAGAAGTCATTGTAGGCCGTCAAAGTAAATTCGTCATTGTTCCATTAGACAAGGTCCCAAATAATATAATATTTATGTGTAAATATTAATATTACCAGGTGCTGATTAAGGAGATGAGTAGAAATATTCCACCTGTTTCTGTATTGACTTACTCCTCCACATGAATTATTTTGGAATTAGTCCCGAAACTACAATCACAGTGATTTGTACAGAGGGCAAGCCGGCAGATTATCACCATTTACAGGCAACAATTAAACGCCACATTGAAAGGGTTGTGGGAAACAATGCCGGCGTCCTGACAAGAAGTAATATGACCCCACAGGCGAATATACTGACTGTATATTTCTAAAAAATCACCACAAGAACCAGAAGTGATCTCTGCGATGATTTGTTTACCAGTCACGCTTTTATTGTAGCTGTTCATGATGTTCATCGTGGATGGGATTACCACATGGCTTCCGGCACAGGCTTGAGCGGTATTAGAAACCACTGATAACTCCGATAGAACAATTTTACATCATACCTATACCAAGAATGATCAGGGCTTTCCCTCACGTCGACTCTACGACAAGAAACGACTACAATTTGAACATATTTAACTACCGATTTTGGACATGTATACGGCATATCTCGCCTCGTAGTATTTGCTAGATCTTGGACAGACTGACGACTTTGATAAACCTCACAGAACATAACTGCAGAAACTTCTCAAATTCTGTGATAAATATCGTATATTGGCGGCAAAACACGATTATGGCGTGCAAGATCTCTGATGCCACGCTACTTGTGCTTAATTCCGCTAAACCCTGAGCTAGGGGTAGTTTGAATAGCATGCGTTCGTTTACATGTGAATGGTGTTCAAGTGAACAAGCACAATCAAAGCGTGACTCAGGTACATACTCTGGAAACGATTTTGGATATAAGGTAAAGGTCAGTGATTAGGATTATATGTATAGAACATCACCATGTCTAGCAGACATCATTGAAAACTGTTGTCCTTTCCTCGCTTGTAGGAAACCATCTTGTGTCTTTATAATTTCACTTTATACATATTTGGAGTTGGTGTTAACTGTCCTACGAAATAGATCTTTCGGTTATTGATGTGGAAATTCTTATGTGGCAAACGGTTAAGTAATGAATGTCGGATCTGACGCTTGCTTCTATTATCCCACTTTTTTGAATCGGTTAAACTGCGAAATTGTAATGTAATATTTATGACTCTATATATGACTTCAGTGAACATTGTTTGATTATCCACGTCTGCGTAGTCTTCCCTTCTAAATATCAGTACATGTATGTCTGTTTGTACCTATCTTGTTCCCGCTGTTCTTAGTTTGCCATAAATAATGTCCGATATAATGGTGAGATAGCGATACTTATTTCTCGAATGAGAATGGGCGAATTATAATCCCATTCCCGTGTGTCAGTACTGTAACTTTCTGTCGCCCACTTTATGGTAGTACATAGAATTGCGTTTACATTATTGAGATTCATTGAGGTCAGTCTTCATCCCATAACAGAGCATGCAGACTTTTATACGTAAGTTAAGGTACATGAATCGGTCTATCGGCCTCTAATACAGTACGCCCACTTTCCAGTTCCCGATTGTGTCCACGGATGGTGACTGGATCCTACCGGTAGGATAGCTGTAGGGTCCGCGGATGATGGCTGGATGATTTAAAAAATCATACGCGGATCCTCCAGCCATCATCCACGGACCATACGCGGATGATCCGCGGATCATCCGCGTATCATTCACGGATCATCCGACCATCATCCACGGACCCTCCGCGTACCATACGCGGATTGTTTTAGAACGGCGCGTCAGCCTATACTCTTTCACCAAACATGATACGGTCAGACAAGTTGGGCGAATTCATGTTTTGTCTTTTGTTAGATTGAGAATATGTTCGACAAAACAATAAGTTATAACTCGGCTATAATGAAATTGACACCTACGATTATATAAAATCCCATTCGCAAAGACAATGGATTATGTTTGGCCTAAACTATGTCAAAAAACCCCAACAGAAATAGACCGCTTCCTTGGCGAGATCGGCTTTGTCGAATTATTACCGCTTAGCAAACTCCCGCTGCGTCACACTCGTCCTGTGCCACGTGGGTTTAAACTTTCTTGACGACCCCACGGTCTTCAATCACAGCATCGTAAAATATTGTTACTTATTTGGATGTTTAACTCTCAACATTTCCCTAACAGAAGACAGTACAGAGAATATCCACGATCAAAACTGGAAGACTGGCAATTGTAAACAGATGTCCCCATGCCGATAGCCAATCGATAGCCTTTTGGAGATACTCCAAGCACGTGATTTTTATATGATTTTCGTTTTCTACCTCCGTATAAATTCTTTAAATAATGTGGATCTCATTCCGTATAGTTACATATTGGAAATGATTGTGACGAAAACGAAGCTTTTTCAATTAATAAATAATGAATACTGGTAGTGTATTTAACGATTTCAATATTAAAATCAAATTTGAGAAATGTGTGCTTAGGAGATTTTGCCTACATAACGTAATAATTTAGCACCTATTCGATTCTCAC
This sequence comes from Hanleya hanleyi, assembly GCA_036873755.1. Classification (NCBI taxonomy): domain Eukaryota; kingdom Metazoa; phylum Mollusca; class Polyplacophora; order Lepidopleurida; family Hanleyidae; genus Hanleya; species Hanleya hanleyi. The sequence goes on along the minus strand of JAVTVY010035300.1, from coordinate 50,311 downwards.
CACCAGCCATCAAAAACAAGAATGTACCTGACATCCTGTCCACCACTGTACAATTCTATTTTCACCCCTAAGATCAGTGAATCTGGTCTGGGAGTAATCAAGTATACAGTATTCACAAATTGGTTTACTTCTTAAAGATACATCGTATCAGATTTCCCTGACAATTAAATTAATGTACACGACCAACACACAAACACACTTCAATTTTTTTTTAAACTTCGAACATTTCTAAAGGGAAGCCTTTGTATTGGAATACCAAATCGTAATATATATATATACTATCTTATATCCAACTAGCAGATTCTCCATAATTGACAGACTTCATCAATAGTACTCTTTCTGCAATGGAATGATCTACAAGGGAGCCGTTTTAGGCTCATTATTTCATTTCTCCAGACCGCTGAAGTGAAACACATATAAACCAAGTAGTACGAGGGAGCCGTAGAATACTCATTATTTCATTTGTTTAGACCGATGAAGTGAAACACAAACAAACTACCGTAAAGACCAGTTAATTCATTTCTTTAGACAAGGAAGCAAGGTTGCCTTCATTTCTAGAATTATTTTGTTCGTGGGTATTCAAAACAAGGATAATCTGTATCTCCTTGTATATGCACAAGTTAATTGCCGTTGAATCAAAGAAGTTTTGTGTTTAAAATTATAGTTCTACTGGATATTTCGGATAAGAGCTTCCCTGTCGGAGATATAGGCACCTTCACTAGACAAAATAAGGGTTCTAAAATGGTTCTTCAACAACGTCAATGGTTCTATATAGAACCATTTTCATCCTGAAGTCACGCGATGGTTCTTCACAGAGTAGCATTTCACATCAAAATGGTTCTTTGTGGCACGTCTTGGAATACGCGCGAAAATGTTGTCACGTGATCCACTCAAGCCGCCATTTTGCAGAGTTTGATCCCGGTACATTTGGGCAGTGTGGATTTCGGAGATTTTCTGGTCAATCAACTTGATTAAAGGTAAGTTTATTTAATTCCAAGTGAAAATAGTACTGTCTTAAGAAATCGTAATTAGAATGGGCGAATTATAATTGGGATATCGGCTTCCCTCCCTCGTAACTAGGGCAAAGCTTAGCGGACACAGCGTGTGAAAATGTGACGCGCCAGCTCTTCAGCCAAAAACACTTCCGTCAGAATTTTAAGGACCGGGCTTTACAATATTATCAGCGACAATTGGTCGAAATTATCCCAAAAGGTCATCTCGCGCCCACTGGATTATCTGCCCCTGACTTTTGGGGATAATTTCGACCAATCGTCGCTGACAATATTGTATAGCCCGGTCCTTAAAATTCTGCCAGAAGTGTTTTTGGCCGGAGAGCTGGCTAAAAGTTTGAAAAGCCATGTTTTGGCGCAAAGAATGAATTTCGAGGTTTAGATAATTCAAAGCACATATATTCCGAAGGTTGGTCCACTTGGGAAGTAAAAAACGGATGGCATTTGGAAAGGTAGGCTTTCGTTCTATTTTGAGAATGTTTTGAAATGACCGTGTTGAGCGGTTCTATTCCCAACTTCTCTTTTATTCTATGTCATAGAGGACAGGGTATGGTACAGTAGATAATTAAAAACTGTAGTAACTCGGCTCGACATTTACTTTAATTGAGCCAAAGATGAAAGAGACATACACTTAGAAAGAATATTTAAAAAAAAAAAAAAGATTAAAAAAATATATATATATATTTATTAAATTTCCTAAATTATTGAAAAATTTTATACGTAGACATCAACCATCCAATATCCCACAGGCCAGGCAACTGTGGATCAGTCCCCCTTTCTTCGGTAATAGCCTATAGGGAATTGATCAGTCCACTTTCTTCGGTAATAGCCTATAGGGAATTCCGCCACTTCATTTGTAGTTGCTGAATTATATCAATGTCTCACATGAGCTTGGGGCTGGTGAGTTAATAATTATGATGATAATTAATAAATACAGCCTCCTGCAAAAAGTATGTGTAGGGTACCGTATTAGCATATCACTGGCCAGCTCTAGCCACAACTGTTCCTGTCAAGAACGCCTTCGGTTGATAGTCACAGACGACATGTATGGATCTCCGTGTGGTATAACCCGTACCATATAATAGTTCATTTTGATGCTCCTTACCTGTTATTTTCGGGAAGCTGATTCCTTCTTTTCCACGCTTGTCGCTTTAATTAAAGTTTCCGGTTCTGGTGATTAGCTGTACACGAGCCATTTTCACATCGACCCTGACCTTATTACTGTAGACGCCATATTGTGTGTATTTGGGCCCATATTACGGTAGACACCATATTGTGTAACTGCGCATGCGTAGTGGCCCAAATACACACAATATGGCTTTGCACTTTGACACTTTGTTTTCATGAACTAATTAGTTGATTTGAATGAATTTTGTCAAAAATATATTTTGAACTCCACAAAACAATTATTGGTTACCTGTTAAACTGAAGACCTGTACATTATTTCTCTACCTGTCTCTTTCAAAAATTACCTGTCAAATTACCTGTTAAATTACCTGACCCCTGTGATAGAACTACATGTATATATTCAGGTACCAGAAGATGATGGAGATGTTGGAGAAGATGAAAGGACCCTAGCCAACCATATCAGAATGATCCAGGCAGGAGTGGGAAAGGCTAGGCCTAACCTGGATATTCTGGAGGATAAAATGAAGAGGACTGTCTTTCACAGGAAAAAGTTCCTTTTGGAGAAAACGACGAGAGAAGTGCTGGAGGAATTCCCATGTTTGAAAATTCCCAAATTGGTTAGTGAACATTGAATCCCTGTCAGTATCTGTTAATGTCCCTCATTTGTCTCATGTTTTAGTTCTTGAAACTTCAAATAATCTAGAGCAAAATGTCGCATTCCAACAGCTTGAGTCAAGTTGGACAAATAAACCAACCTTTTTTCCACAAATCTGTCAGTTTTCTTTTCAAGGCAAGGGTTATTTCCCTTGAATTTGGTCTGTCCTTACAGTAAGGTGTGGAAGAAAAATCAAAACAAATTGGTCTGGAAAGCAATAGTAATCATTTGAGGCTTGACACATTCCTGATTGAATTTATCCGCTTGATACTTTCCTTATTTACCTACCTGCACTTGGTGCAGCTCTGTTTAGGAAGAGTGATTCATTCTTGCATTATTCCCCCCCCCCCCATGATTGTCAAAATGCACTTTAGTTCATGCCAGAATTTTGCATTGCATTGCATCCAAATTACTTCTAGTCATAATTCTTCCGCATAGTATTTAGTGGAGTGTTCCAGTCCTTTCAGATTGATAAAAATTGCATGCAGTCTGTCCTGGATTTTACAAGTGGATCTCTTGTCCCAATTATTGAACTATAAATCAATGGCATTGCCTTGCAATTTACATTCCATTTAATCAATTAGATTCTCAAGCCAAGATATCTTACTTGAGGATAACTGGAGTGAATTATCTTTACTTTCCAGCTCTTATCAGATATGCAGACATACCTTGTAACGGGAGACAACTTCGTTGCCCTCCGTATCTACCCAGGTTCGTACGTTAAGATTCCAAATGGCGTATGCAATGCAACCGAAACAACTAAGATCTGTCAATGAGAACAAGTCTGGAGTTTATGCAATAACATTTAATAGATTTCTAAGTTTACGTGGACATCACAGTTACACATTACAAAAGAACTGGTCAAAACAATATAATCAAGTCCGGTGGCTTCCACTACGAGGACTTATTGCCCGAACTACTGAAAGATAATCTGCTTTTGGTATTGACGCCAACAGTTAAACTGACAGACGTACATGGCACCTTCGTTCAGTTGGCAGTTGGCGGACTCCCCCACGAAAGCTAAATAAAAGCTATAAGAATTCTCAGGCAAACACGATACCTTCCGAAAATCCTCGCAGTGGAAGCCCAGAGCCATTTAAACTCAAAGCTTATAAATGAAAACCGGGCTTACAAACTGATGGTAACTGAACTACTTCTCCTACAATAATCATATTGATAAATAAAGCAAAACATTATCATCACATACAGCAACTTATAAACGAGTAATTCATAAGTCTCCACATATTACTTAAACAAATAAATCAGAATTAAATAGGCAACAATAGATATTATACAAAATATAAACATATTGACACAATGCACATCGACATATACAAAGGGAAACAACTCTTTCCTTACATTCCTCCCCCCTTAAACAAATGTACATTTTTTTTTTACAAGAACAAAACAAATGCATTTGTTAAATAAAAGTATAGACCGATAGTCCTTAAACAAAATCCTCTCTCTGTTTTTTGATCAGCAAAAGTTCATTATTTCTTGAACTTTGGCATCCATTTTGGCTTCACCCGGGTATCCATTCTAACTTTGCCAGTTCTGTCTTCCACGAAACGCACCACCTCGTCTCTGCACGTATGCGAAGAGGTCCCAGTTATCTCGGGTGCAGAGCAGTCAGGCAACGCGTGCCTTCGCCGCTTTGCCTCTTCACGTTCCTCCACATGGATGGTGATTTTCCGCTTAGGGCATTTAGACTGGCCAGTTTCGATATATCGACTGTTGGCAACAGACACGGTCTCACATTGTTCCGCTGCTGTATGTGCGGCCGCTGCCCCCATGGCATGGGTGGACTGAAGATGTCTCGTCAACTGATTTCTTCTATCGTTACGATAGTTGCACTTCGTACACAAGAGCAGCCGCGTAAAGGGCCGGTGGCACCTCCGCCAATGTCGGTTAAAACTGCTCCGTGCCTTGTACACATGCTGTCCACACTGGACGACTGTACAGGGCATGCCGCCCTCGACCCACTCTGGTCGCATGTCATCATCAAGCTGCATGACCTCCTCATCAGGTACATTTATGTCCAGAACATCCATACTAGACTCTGTAACGAGAAGAAACAAAGCATCCTGAAATCCCCGTACTAGAACAAAACTACTCTACAATTAACCCCAGTAACAGAGGAACCAACCTCCGATTCAGATGGAAGGGGCCCTTCTTCCACCCAGACCGGGAACCGGAGCCTCTGCCACCCAGCTACCCACTATGTTAGATTAACTTAGGGTGAATACCGGTTCGGGTTATGCACAGCCCTACCACATCTGGTACGGCGGAGTAGAATTTGAGGCGTACATGGATCTACAGAGGTATCTAATGAACTGTTCTGGGACAATGCCGAAGGAATGGGGTTATGGCTAATATCAAGAGGAAATCCTACACTATCGTGCTCCTCAGATATTTCCGCGTCAACCTGGTCACTCCCCCCATTAACAGACGGTAACACCAGTGCATCATTACCAACACCCAGACAACCCTGTTCTGTATGCGGCACAGGCGATTCCGACCAGTCTACCGGTGGAAGAATCCCCTCGTATGGCTTGAGGTGGTCGACATGAAAAACCCTGGGCTCAGAAACCATGTCCCTCCGCACCATATAGGTGACAGAGGTAAGCTTCTTTATGACTTGATAAGGATCTGTCCAACCCATTCCCAACTCCCTAGGTTTGACACCCCTATCATAATATTTCTTCTGGTGAACTGCTGCCTTCCCTAGCTTTTTGCAAACAAACTGTGCCGTGCTTTGTCGAACATTCTTCAGCCAGCATATTGTACCATATTGTACCGGGCACGTGCCAACCGAAATCTCTCGCGGATTGCCCACCATCCAGTCCAACGGACAATTCAACTCCCGCCCGAACATGAGCAGGTTAGGGGAGCAACCAGTACTCTCATGTTGACTGGCGCGATATGCCATCAGGACAAAGGGCAAACTTTCGTCCCAGTTAGACTGATGCTCGGCTGTATACACCGAGAGCATCTGAAGTAGCGTCCTATTCAGACGCTCTACTAAACCATCCGACTGCGGACGGTACGGAGAAGTTCGTGTCTTCTCCACCCCTAATAACTTGCACATGTGAGCAATCAGGTGAGACTCGAATTCGCGACCCTGATCCGTGTGTATTTGCGCGGGAACACCAAACCGGCAAATGAAATCGGATACAAGCTGATCCCCTACTGTAAGAGCCGTGTGGTCAGATAGAGCATACGCCTCCACCCACTTAGTATAGTAATCTCCTACCACTAAGATATACTGTTTACCACTTTCAGTTACAGGACATTCTAATATGTCCAACGCTATCCGATCCAATGGTGCACCCACAACTGACTGCTGCAGGGCTGCATGACCCGGTCCTGGTCCCGACTTTCTACGAGCACAAAGATCACAATGCTTGATCCAACGAGTCACATCAGACGTCATACCCGGCCAATAAACTCGTTGCCGAACCGAGTGCAGTGTCTTTTTCCTACCCAAATGTCCCGAAGTCCTGCCACAGTGTAGCTCATAGAACACTTTCGACCGGACACCGTCAGGAGCCACTAAAAGTAACCTACTTTGCCGGTCAGACTTCTCATACCAGCGATAATACAGTACCCCGTCTCTGATTTCGAGAACTTCCCACAACGCCCACAACATCTTAACATCCCGAGGGGCTTGAGCCACAGATGTCCTCGGAGGTTTCGCCATATACTGCTCCTTTAAATCTAATATCTGTGAAAGGCAGGGATCTTCTCTTTGCATTTTTCTCAGTTCACTAATGGACCAAAACTGAAACCAGCTCACCACTTCATTCCCTGAGCATTGTTCCCCTGAGTTAACATCAACCGGATCAGTCTCATCCTCACATTGCCCAACTGCGGCTACTATGACGGTATCGGGGTTACCAGGCTCGTTAGAACCTTCGCCTGTCATAGAAACTTTATCAACCGAACTTTCCCAACAATCCTCACAATCTTCTCGCTTGCACTTCCGATGAGGCTGTCGAGAGAGCCCATCTGCATTGCCATGGCTACTACCCTTACGATACTGGAGAGAAAAGTCATATGTGTCCAGTACTGAAATCCATCGAGCTACCATTCCCTCAGGGTTCTTAAAGTTCCTCAACCATGTCAAAGAAGCCTGATCTGTTCTCACCACAAAATGTCTTCCCCACAAGTAATGCCGGAAATGTTTAACGAACGATACCACCGCCAGTAATTCTCTATATGTAGTACAGTATCTACGCTGGTGTTTGTTGAGAGTTTTACTCGCATATGCAATAACACGTTCTTCGCCATTTTGAACCTGCGACAGAACGGCACCGATGCCGCTTGCACTCGCGTCCGTATCCAAAACAAACTCGGCATCTGAAATGGGGTACGCCAAGACTGGAGAAGAAATCAATAATTCTTTCAGATCATCAAAAGCAACCTGACAGTCTTCGTCCCACCGAAATTTAACCGCCTTTCTGGTCAGGCGAATCAGAGGGTTGGCAACCTTAGAAAAACCAGGCACAAATCGCCTATAATACCCTACAAGTCCTAAGAAGCTTTTTACCTCAGACACATTGGTAGGAACCAACCACTGTGATACAGCCTCCACTTTACTTGGGTTACATTTAATTCCCTGTTCTCAGACAACATGACCTAAATATGCAACCTCTCTTTGAAATAAGCAACACTTGGAAGGCTTAAGTTTCAGATTCGCGTTGCGTATTCGATCAAATACCAGCCGCAGGTTCTCTAAAGCCGAATCAAATGTTTTTCCAAAAACAATAATATCGTCTAGATAACATAGACAACGGTCCCACTGCAGTCCACGGAGAACAAGGTCCATTAACCTTTCAAAGCAAGCAGGCGCATTACAAAGCCCAAAGGGCATTGCCTTAAACTGAAAAAGACCTTTATGTGTGGAAAATGCAGTCTTCTCTTTGTCTTTGTCATCCATTTCACATTGCCAGTACCCGGACACAAGATCCAATGTTGAAAACCAACAGGCCCCGGACAAAGCATCTAAAGAGTCGTCTATGCGAGGCAGTGGATAAGCATCTGTTATGGTTATACCATTCAGACGCCTGTAATCGACACAGAACCTTGTAGAACCGTCCTTTTTAGCCACTAGAAGAAGAGGGGAAGACCAGGGGCTATAACTGGGTTCGACAGCATCATTGGTCAACATCTTCGTAAGTTCATTCTCTACCACCTGACGCTGAGCCAAAGGAAGACGACGGGGAGGTACCTTAATAGGTTTGCTATCACCTGTGTTAATGGTGTGCTTTACCAACTCTGTTCTTCCCGGTTTACCATCTGGTGCTATAAATATATCCCCCGATTCGCTAAGTAGGTCCGCTAATTTCTCTACTTCTGATGAACTCAGACTACCTGAAGCCCCCTCCAACAATGGCCGTAAATGCTCAGGCAATCCCTCTTCCCTGTCTCTGTCTCTTTCAAGTCCTTGACATGAAGATACCTCTACCACGGACTGAAGCCTGGCAACATGAGCATTCTTTCTGACATACACAGGTTTATCAGTCACGTTAATGACTGTTAAAACCACCTCCTCGGGATCAACTAGCGCCCGAGAGACCAACAAACCCTTCCGCTCCATAAACGCCGACGCCTCAGCCAAAAAGGTTTCACCATTTCCTATCCTTCCATCAATATCTCCCTTCACAAGCATCTCAGATTCCGGAAGGATAACAGTTTTGGACGACAACTTTATCCTAGCGCAACGTGGCGTAGCTTTGCCTTTTAGTGTAACCTCCTGCTGACCCACAGCCAAACGTCCCTTAGAAACATTTATGTTTATCCCATTCTGCTGTAAGAAGTCTATACCAAGAATCCCAGGAAGGTCCAAGTCAGCTACCACAAAATCATGCACAAACACCTGGGTTCCCATACGGATTTCTAACTCTACCCTACCCAGAATCGTCAAGGGACTTCCATCGGCATTGGTAAGTACGACATCTGTTTTTTCCAGGGACGGTATATTATCTCCCATTTGACCATATAGGGTGGACGACATCAGGCTAACAGCAGACCCGGTATCTATCAACATTTCTACGGCTCTACCCGCAAACGTGACATTTGCAAAGAGACAGGACTGCATAACTGCACTAACACTACTACGCGGCCTTTCGTTTGCTATGGAGCATGAAGGGGCTGCATCTTTGGCCTCAGACACAGCCCGTTTTAGTTTAAAGGATCACCCCCCGCACCTCCAACTTCCTCTGACTGCGCTTCCGCTAATATCCTATCCGGGCAGTGATAAGAAAGATGTCCAAAACGACGACAGATATAACATTGCTTCTGCATGCGTCTACCCGCAGAGTTATTTCCCTTATACCGATTTGTTTTTCTGAGTTCCCCTGCCAATTGCTTGAACTGAGATTCTATCGAATTTGTCAACTTATCCATTAGGGATTGTATTTTCTCTACATCTGTGTCGCCCTGTGTCTCTACTATAGAGCCGATAGAGCACACTACCGGGTTGCCGGTCTCAGTACACACTTTCGGTTTTGAAAGAGGGTTTTGCAACCCTTTCACAGTTTCATATTCGATCGCGAGGGCTATCGCTGCATCCAGTGATTTGGGGTGATTAAACATCACATACTCTTTCATCTGAGCATTTCCTATTCCTGTCATGAATTGTTCCAGAATGTTAATCTCCCTATACTCAGTGGGCATCTCAGGAAAAGCTAAACAACCTAAACGACGCAATGCGTATCCGAAATCAGTAGGAGTTTCATTTGTCCGTCTTTTGCGTGTTCTAAATTCACACCGATGGGCTATTTCTCTTTCCTGCGGGTCGAAACGTTTCACAAGCACGGCCTTTAACTCCTCATACGTCTCTAAACAATGTTCTAACAAGTCTCCCAATAACTTTTGAGCATCTCCACGAAGACACATTGATAGCTGTTGTGCCTTATCTAATGAATTCCACCCGTTCCATCGAGCGACCTGCTCGAAATGAACTATAAAATCTTTCCAGGCGACCGTCTGACCATCGAACTTATCAGGCTCTTTTTCACGCCTTCTTAATGTTCGGCCAGATGTATCAGTGTACTGAATATCCTCATTCCGATATGGTGTACTGGTCCCTAGTGGAGAAGGATTTTTAAGAAGGGTGTTCGTGGAAAACCCTACTGGAGCCCCAGTATGAGTTCCGCGCTTTCTAGCTGATAATTCTTTAATTACCTCCTCAAGCCTAGCAATCTCTGCATCTAGTGATATTTCTACGTCATCGTATCTCTGTCCTATCTCTGAATCAGATAAATACTGACCATCATGATTTGAAAATTTTACTTTCGGTCTCGCTCCCATCCCATTATGGGATTCCATCGAATTCCTCATCCCCCGGCCTAACCCTCTAAACAGGTCCTCCCTTGACAGATCTTCAATGTCCGTGTCCGCAACATTCCATTCGCCATATTTGGAATCCTGGTCACGGCACCAAAATGTAACGGGTGACAACTTCGTTGCCCTCCGTATCTACCCAGGTTCGTACGTTAAGATTCCAAATGGCGTATGCAATGCAACAGAAACAACTAAGATCTGTCAATGAGAACACCAAGTCGGGAGTTTATGCAATAACATTTAATAGATTTCTAAGTTTACGTGGACATCACAAAAGAACTGGCCAAAACAATATAACCAAGTCCGGTTTCCACTACGAGGACTTATTGCCCGAACTACTGAAAGATAATCTGCTTTTGGTATTGACGCCAACAGTTAAACTGACAGGCGTACATGGCACCTTCGTTCAGTTGGCAGTTGGCGGACTTCCCCACGAAAGCTAAATAAAAGCTATAAGAATTCTCAGGCAAACACGATACCTTCCGAAAATCCTCGCAGTGGAAGCCCAGAGCCATTTAAACTCAAAGCTTATAAATGAAAACCGGGCTTACAAACTGATGGTAACTGAACTACTTCTCCTACAATAATCATATTGATAAATAAAACAAAACATTATCATCACATACAGCAACTTACAAACGAGTAATTCATAAGTCTCCACATATTACTTAAACAAATAAATCAGAATTAAATAGGCAACAATAGATATTATACAAAATATAAACATATTGACACAATGCACATCGACATATACAAAGGGAAACAACTCTTTCCTTACACAAGATTAAAGTGAATGGCCTCCAAAATAATGGAGAGGGCACCAAAATGCAAACTGAAGCAGCAGTGCACACAGGCCATCACTGACTGCCTGGATGAGTACGAAAAGAAAGGTGATTTACAAGTGCATGTACTTCTGCATGATATCTTCTGGCCTGTCTGTCATATAAGCATCTATTGGTCAGGCCTTTGTGTTACTGAAAATGCACCAGTCAAGACTCATTGTTGTACCCAGAAACTATGTTTATCGCCTTTGTTTTCTGACACTTGCATGAAAGAATGACCTGATAGTTGGCCAACATAAATGTAGGCTTAGTACAATAGCATGTGGATATGGAGTTTCTACTTGAGTAGAAGAGTATGGGTAACCAAATCTCAGTATGAAATTATTGTGTATTCATACTCATTTGTTAGGACTGGACTATTGTAAAGCAGAGTTTTGTTTTTGTCTTGTCAATCATTGTTATGCAAATACATGATCTTCCTGTTGACTAGGTTGAATACATGTAGTCTATACTTTACTTGTATGCAGGATTGCAGTTGGGGGCTGCCATTCCGCTGCTGCCATCCTTATTTCGAGAAGACGATACCCTGATGTTCATTATTGACTAAGTGAGTATAGACTAGTGGAGTAATAGACCTGACCATTTATCAGTTGCTCATTTGGGTAGACTAAATAGCATAGATGGAAGTAGAGAGATTGCCTTCCATGCAGAAAAAGATCTCTGATGGAAAGAAAGCTAAATGAATTCAATATTTTAGAAATTGTTTGCATATTAATGAGGAAAGGCATTTGCAGCTGGTTAACCATCCCTTACATTTTTGAATTCAGTATGAAAATGCATCAATGTTTCATCTTCACCCCTCATGGTCTTGAATTGCGGTTGAATTGAACACTGGAATTGTTTGTGTAACCTTCATGGTTCTGAATATATGTGAAAGCTGACCATGCTGGTTGATTTCCATTTTGTATTGGCATTAGAAAGTCTTAAGAGTTTTGGGCTGTTCCGGAGAAATGTGTGCGGGGAAGACAACTTTTTCTGACCCCAACACCCATATACCATTTATCCTATCTCCCTAATGTTAAATGACTAGACACACATATATCATCGAACTGAATAATCCCCTCCCCTGTCCCAAGTGTTATTTTTTTCTGTAACATCCCTTAGATGACCCCTTCTTAACAGTGCATCTGTTTAGTGTGCGCATTATGTAATAGTGCCATGGGGCATTTCAAGTATTGCTTTGAAAATGGACACTAAAAATCCAATCATCTTCCCAAATTTGAACTTGTGACCTACCTAATAATGGCTATTTCCACAATATATTGTTAAGACTGCAAATCCTTCAAAAGTTCCCTTAACATAAGAGATGTAAAATCTACCTTAATACAGTATATCCTGATTTTTTATTAAATTCCCTTTTCAGATGCCAGAAATTCCAACCCCGGTCATGTCGATTCACAACTGTGCCGAAGGAAATCCTTTGAAGGCGGAGAGGATACTGCCACACATGGACAGCATGCAGATTCTCCAGGATGATACCAGTGTGGACATTTCTTTTGCCCTTGGTGCAATATTCACATTTTACTATCTCTTTGGTGTAGAATATCCCACTGGACTGAAGAAAACCCTTCTTTTTTTGGAGCGGTTTGTTTTCAAACTAAATCTAAATTTCTCTGTTCCAGTCACTCTGAAGAGAGTATATGACTCAGTCTGTGTATGACGAACCTCGTCTGAGGATTATTCAGATTTTGTGAAAACTTTCATTACATCTGTCGGCTTCATCATGTATTTGTCTCACTGCTGGCATGGACTAGTCATATCGTCTTGTTCGGTTCATGATTGGATTATTGAAGGATTCTTTTATCTCGGACACATGCAAGAATCATTCCAATATTATACTAAAGTAGACATTTGTTATTAATGTGTGTATTTATTGACTCTCTCATCACCTTCACCCTAGTGTGCAGATCATCGAGCAGGGGACTGGAGAGGTTGCGGTCCACTCACCTCGGAGATCTGGCTCACCAGGGTGGATTCTCATGGTGTGGTTGTCGGTAGGAGATGGGAATAGAGCCATCTCCGACAGACTGCACCTCCAGGGGGCCGATTGGACCAAGATATATCTAATTGTTGTTTAAGTGGCATTTAGAAGTCTGAGGATACACTGAGGAACACATATGTTATGGATATCAACTTCTTTAATTCTTATGATCGATGTTTAATGCAGATACTAGCATTTTTGTTAAGCTAATGATGAATTGCCAAAAATGCTTGACAATAATGCTAGTATCTCCATTGAAACGTCGCTCACAAGAATTAAAGAAATTGATATAATCCATAACGTCTGTGTTCCTGAGTATATCTATTTGTCCAATGAATGACTGTTCCAGTCATATTAATCATATGGGGTTTAACACCAACTTAGAGATGGTTGTTCTGATGTCTGCTTGACACCGAGTCAAAGCCAAAGATGCCACAGGTGTATGATGGGGATATCTCGCACTGAATGATGGGGATATCGCCTACTGAATGATTGTGATATCACATACTGTTAGTGTATGATGGGAATATCGCGTACTGTTAGTGTATAATGGAGATATCTCCAACTGAATGACGGGGATATCGCATACTGTTAGTGTATGATGGGGATATCACCTACTGAATGATGGTGATATCGTGTACTGTTGGTGTATGATGGGGATATCACCTACTCAATGATGGGAATATCGCGTACTGTTAGTGTATGATGGGGATATCGCCTACTGAATGATCGTGATATTGCGTACTGTTAGTGTATGAGGGGATATCGCATACTGAATGATGGTGATATCGCATACTGTTAGTGAATGATGGGGATATCGCCCACTGAATGATGGGGATATCGTGTACTGTTAGTGTATGATGGGGATATGACATACTGAATGATGGGAATGTCACATACTATTTTATGTTCAAAAGTGTCTTTATGTCGATGGTGGGAATATCACCTATCATGTACAGCTCCCTCAATTAGCCACAACAATCGGCAATGCTGAGGCCAATGTCGTAACAAAAGTACCGGTAACTTTGTCTTAGCACTTTTTAGCTCATCTGGGCTAATTTCGTCCGTCGTCCGTCGTGTGTAAACATCTTCTTCTCTGAAACCGCTTGACCGATTAAGCTGAAACTTGGCATGCATGTTCCCCCCAATGAGTACACCAGATTTGTTCATGCGGTGTCGTTATGATTTTAAATATGGCTGCCATGGCGGCCATCTTGAATTTGCCAGTGAAATCTTGTCGTCATTATTTTTCGGTAACTACTTCATGGATCTTTCTCAAATTTGGTAGACAGGTTCCCCTTGGGATCTAGTTATACAAGATACCTTTTTTGCTTCGATTCAAAAATCCAATATGGCCACCAGGCGGCCATCTTGGATTTCCCCATGAAACATTGTTATCGTGATCTCTCAGGAACTACTGAATGGATCTTTCTCAAATTTGGTAGACAGGTTCCCCTTGGGATCTAGTTGTACTAGATACCTTTTTTGCTTCGATTCAAAAATCCAATATGGCCACCAGGTGGCCACCTTGGATTTTCCCATGAAACATTGTTATCGCGATTTCTCAGGAACTACTGAATGGATCTTTCTCAAATTTGGTAGACAGGTTCCCCTTGGGATCTAGTTGTACAAGATACCTTTTTTGCTTCTATTCAAAAATCCAATATGGCCACCAGGCGGCCATCTTGGATTTCCCCATGAAACATTGTTATCATGATTTCTCAGGAAGTACTGCATGAATCTTTCTCAAATGTGGTACACAGGTTCCCCTTGGGGTCTACTTGTACATGATACCTTTTCGGTCCAATATGAAAATCCAATATGGCCACTAGGTGGCCATCTTGGATTTCCCCATGAAATTTTGTTATCGCAATTTCTCAGGAACCACTGCCTTGATCTTTCTCAAATTTGGTACACAGGTTCCTTTGGGTCTAGTTGTGCAAGACACCTTTTGTGGTCTGATTTAAAAATCCAATATGGCCACCAGGCGGCCATCTTGAATTTCCCCATGAAACATTGTTATTGCTATTTCTCTTGAAGTACTGCATGGATCTTTCTCAAATATGGTACACAGGTTCACCTTGGGGTCTAGTTGTGCGAGATACCTTTTGTGATTTGATTCGAAAGTCCAATATTGCCACCAGGCAGCCATCTTGGATTTTCCCTTGAAACTTTGTTATCACGATTTCTCAGGAACTACTGCCTTGATCTTTCTCAAATTTGATACACAGGTTCCCCTTGGAGTCTAGTTGTGCAAGATAAATTTTCTGGTCCAATTTGAAAATCTAATATGACCACCAGGCGGCCATCTTGAATTTTCCCATGGAATTATGTTATCATGAATTCTCAGGAAATTACTGCATGGATCTTTGTCAAAATGGGTACACAGGTTTACCTTGTGGTCCGGTTGTGCAAGATACCTTTTTTGGTCCATGTCGAAAATCCAATATGGCCGCATCTTGAATTTCCCCTGAAACTTTGTTATGAAATCATGGATCATTCAGTGTTCAAGGGGGGACAACACAATTAGAAACTCATCTATTGCAGTTCTTTAGTAAAAAATTCTTACAGCTACTTTTGCCAGTTACAGCCAGATGAGCTACAGTGCCGTGGCACTATCTTTAACATTGTGTTGAATGGGGAATATTCCAATGCCACAGGAATTTTTGCCTCCGCAGGAATCCTAGTTGTGGGGGCTGATGTGTGTTTCATGTATGAATCTCCCCATAGTATAGTGCAATAGTATCTTTCGAGTTTTGTCATAATATTGAAGTGGCATGATGTTCATCGCATTTGCTGTCGAACATGAAGTTTTCGGTTCTTATGACCATATGTTCAAGATATTCTGGCTGTTGTTTTAATAAATGAAGTGATCTTTACAAACCTGACTGCAGGTCTTCTCATGTTTTTACCTGTGCATGTTCTTAGTTTAGTCCATTATCATACCAGTTGTAAATCCTACAGCTACGAATTTCCTTCATGAAAAAGATGTCTATGCAGAAACTTTTGTATAGAACAATTGGTGTTATATAACATCCACATACAACTCCTAGCTCTGTTGGGAACATTTAATGGATCGAACTGAAACCCTTAAAAATGGTTCTACATAGAACCCTTCACATGGTCCCACAGAACCTTCATGAGAGGGTTCTGTGTAGAACCATCTTGAAATGGTTCCATATAGAACCATTTTTTGAGGGTTCTATATAGAACCATTTCTTGAGGGTTCTATATAGAACCATATTTTGAGGGTTCTATACAGAACCATATTTCGAGGGTTCTATATAGAACCATAGTTTGAGGGTTCTATATAGAACCATTAGCCAACAAACCTGGGGATGTATAATGATGGAGATAAAAGTAGAATTCCACATTATTTCTCATTTTTCTGTCTTATTTCGTACTACCATTGGTATCTCTTTTCTTTCTGCTATGTGGGATCTTTACGCAAGCTGTTAAATCGAATCGTTTCTAACCAGCGGTCGTCCGCATCGTTTGCATGTTATGGCGAAATTCTATTCACAAAAGAATCGTTTAGGCTGAATGCATTTTGTTAAGGAGACTACCTTCTGAGTAATTAATTATTTGGTTTCTCATATATTATATATTCTTGTCAAGATGTTCGGGGCAATTGAATATACTGTCGTATACATTCTTTAACCGTATGGGAAGCTGCCCGAAAACATCAATTTCCACAGTTAATGTTTGCATGCATATGTTCTTTATGAATCAAGAAGGGAAGGCACCCCATCCAATCTCCAAAATTAAACTCAAAATCTTTTTTTTTTAGAACTTTAGAGAAGGGAAAATGGCCTCTGATTTCAAAATCAAAAGTCTGTAGACTACCTAATTAACCTTGCAGACCGTACATCTATATTTGCGTTAGCTGTACCATGCAATATACCAGCGAAGACATATAGATGAGGCGTATTACATCCACTGGTTTCAGGGTATCATTAAGGGATCGGTATCAAAAGTAAAATAAAAGTAACTCCGAAAATGGAAGTCATTGTGATATAATATTCTATATTTGAGTTGTGATTATATCATCGTCACTTCAAAAGTGAAGATCGATAACTTTCAGTAGATAATCGCATGATTTATCTGGCTACTAGTATTATCAAGCTCTCGGTTACGAACCCCCCCCCCCCTGGAAAGAAAGTCAACTTTACTATAGAAATAATGCATTGGACTAGCGTGACGATGAGTATATTAGAAAGTGGTAAGTATGCGTAATTGGAATAAAATAAAAAAAAAACCAAAACAATAAAATGGGATCTACTATTATAAAACCATAATCAATGGATTACTGTTATCTTTCTGATAAAGTCAATTACTGAAATAGATTTATACGAAACTGTACAATAATCTCCGCTATATATATTTCAAATTATCTATTTTTATTTGTTTTAAAATATATATATAGTGCTTGTAAATTTATGAATTGATTCAGAAATTTGTATATGGATAAATAAAGCATCTTGTTTATGAGCATCGAAGTCAGAAGTGACACATCGAAGTCGGAAGTGACACAGAGTTCAATCAACGTACTAACAACATAATAGACTGGTGAACATACGCAGACAAAAGGTGGTTTGATGGAACAAAACAGTTTCTGTGAAAGTTGAAATTCAACTGAACAATTAAATAAATAAATCAACCAGAATGGCAAGTGGCGAAAATAATTTTGCATGCGAAGGTGGACACAATATACTATTTCAACAGCGTTACTTACCAAGGGTTCCCTTTTCTCTGACATTGACAGAATTAATCAAAGATTATGAAGATACAATAGCAAAAAAATCTCCAGATGTGAATAAAAGTAAAGTTGCGAATAGAAACCATACATTCACAAAGTAAATTTTATTAGAAAATTAGTCTGATCAAATAAATATTACTTAAATTTATTATGGGCGTACTATTTTGCCCGAACTATTAGCTTATTATGTAGTCATTTTAAAGTTGGAAATATACTCTTTTGAGATTGATTACATACGTTTTCCAAAGAGAAAATGTAGGCCCTATACGAAAAGAGAGATATGACGAAATCTACGCACATGTGCGAAGCGTATAGCGCGGACCTCGCTGAGAGCATATATATATATATATACACACACACACAAGAACATTTTCTTCGCGATCGGAAAACGCCAATCGCAGATCAAATTTATTGCATTACCCTGTGCTAAACTAATACATATTTGCGAGATTAATCAAGATAATAGATTGAAGTAGAAGTAGAGGACAACCGTTACAATAAAAGATGCAAATTACGGATAGTACGATAGGAGTGTCGATATTTTTCTCCGCACATTGTGAGCCATTGACAAATACAAGAACATAAATATACGAATCTTCACGCATCCACTTCATAAACAGATGAATTTATACTTTTCAATGAATATACCGTAAACCCCCTTTCTTCCAGATTATTTTCATCGATCAGAAATAATCCCGCATTATATGCGATTATAACTCGTCGAAAACATATGATTATCTATCAGTGAAACTCAGTATAGTGCAGGCACGTCAGTTCACGGCCCAAACCATACGTGGAGGATCCGACCATCATCCGTGGATGGTCCGACCATCATCCGTGGATGATCCAGCCATCCACGGATGATCCGGCCATCATCCACGGAGGATCCGGCCATCATCCAGCCATCATCCGTGGATGGTCCGGCCATGATACGTGGATGGTACAGCTATCCTCCAGCTATCCTACTGCTATCCTACCAGTAGGATAGGGTAACTGGAAAGTGGGCGTACTGTAGATCCTCATTGCAATTCTTTGGGTAGTCCAATTTCGTTTTCCCCTGAGCTACAACATCGAGTTCACAACGAATATTATGGATTAAGAATACTGATCAGCGATACGGATTTGATATTTTTGGAACATCATGATGTCTTGCCGGCATCATAGAAAACTGTTGACCGCTTCTCTCTTGCAGGAAACAAGCCTATGTTTATGTGTACTATGATTGTCTTTTTGAATTTGGTGCTAATACTGTTATATGGAATATAGAATAGGTCTTTGGATTATGGACGCGGATATTCTCTAATGGACGACGGCTGAATTATGAATGACGGACTAGACGCTTGTAATCGAGGAATGTTTTTAAGATTTTATTTACTCGACAATAGGAAATGTTAAATTATGGAGATCGACAGAGCATAATCCATGAAAGAAACATAGTGGTACAGATATCAACAAGTACAACCAACAGTCATCAGCGAGAATGTCACCCAAGAGGGGTTTGTTCTAACCCCGGAGTAGGAAAGTACACTAACACGAAACAAATTTGTACCAGGTGAAGACAGTATTATGCAAACAAGCAAAGAGCACGGATTATGACAAATTATGGGCGAGCGAATCGATCTAGTATCTATGAGAAATGATTTTAGTTTGATTGAAATGTGATATGAATCATAATGGAGGAAATTGTGATTAACGGTCGTGATCTGCACTAGTAGCATTTGCTAGATCCTGTGTTAATTGTGACGATTTTAATCAACGCCACAAAACATTGTTGCAGAAACTTATAAAACAGGGCTACACCATCAAGCTCCTCCATTCAAAGTTTCTCAAATTTCGCGATACATATCGCACGCTGATAGCAAAATACGAGAGTATAGCGTGCAAGATCTATGGCGTTATGTTTCGTAACTTGTGTCTAATTCCGCTTAACCCGGGGCTAGGGGCCGTATGAACCCATGTACTTCAAGATCCTCATGGTGTTCATATGAACAGTCACAATCAAAGCGTAACTGAGATATTCATTCTTTAGATGATGACTTTACAACGAATATTTTGAATTAAGAATACTGATCAGCGATACGGATTTGATATTTTTGGAACATCATGATGTCTTGCCGGCATCGTTGAAAACTGTTGACCGCTTCTCTCTTGCAGGAAACAAGCCTATGTTTTTGTATACTATGATTGTCTTTTTGAATTTGGTGCTAATACTGTCATATGGAATATGGAATAGGTCTTTGGATTATGGACGCGGATATTCTCTAATGGACGACGGCTGAATTATGAATGACGGACTAGACGCTTGTAATCGAGGAATGCTTTTAAGATTTTATTTACTCGACAATAGGAAATGTTAAATTATGGAGATCGACAGAGCATAATCCATGAAAGAAACATAGTGGTACAGATATCAACAAGTACAACCAACAGTCATCAGCGAGAATGTCACCCAAGAGGGGTTTGTTCTAACCCCGGAGTAGGAAAGTACACTAACACGAAACAAATTTGTACCAGGTGAAGACAGTATTATGCAAACAAGCAAAGAGCACGGATTATGACAAATTATGGGCGAGCGAATCGATCTAGTATCTATGAGAAATGATTTTAGTTTGATTGAAATGTGATATGAATCATAATGGAGGAAATTGTGATTTCAACGGTCGTGATCTGCACTAGTAGCATTTGCTAGATCCTGTGTTAATTGTGACGAATTTAATTAACGCCACAAAACATTGTTGCAGAAACTTATAAAACAGGGCTACACCATCAAGCGCCTCCATTCAAAGTTTCTCAAATTTGGCGATACATATCGCACGCTGATAGCAAAATACGAGAGTATAGCGTGCAAGATCTATGGCGTTATGTTTCGTAACTTGTGTCTAATTCCGCTTAACCCGGGGCTAGGGGCCGTATGAACCCATGTACTTCAAGATCCTCATGGTGCTCATATGAACTGTCACAATCAAAGCGTAACTGAGATATTCATTCTTTAGATGACGACTTTACAACGAATATTTTGAATTAAGAATACTGATCAGCGATACGGATTTGATATTTTTGGAACATCATGATGTCTTGCCGGCATCATTGAAAACTGTTGACCGCTTCTCTCTTGTAGGAAACAAGCCTATGTTTATGTATACTATGATTGTCTTTTTGAATTTGGTGCTAATGCTGTTATGTGGAATAGGCCTTTGGATTATGGACGCGGATATTCTCTAATGGACGACGGTTGAATTATGAATGACGGACCAGACGCTTGTAACTACTCAATAAATACAACTGTGTGCAAAATGTGCAAAACTTGTGAAGCACTAGTACACGGTCACTTTTGCAGTACAAAAACATATCCTAAGCACTCTTTATTTTTTATACACAAATGAGTGTGTACGAAAACAAAATCTTTATATTTCTTTCAGTTACAGTTAAGTGAAACATATATCACGGTATAGGGAGGAGGAGGTTGGTTTTCCCGAATGTATAGGTGAACCACAGCTCAGTAATGTCGGTTAGCACCGGTAACCAAAAGGCACAAAATAATTTTAAAGGATGAATGAAAATTATGTTGTGTAGTAACGGTGCACCAGGTCAACTATATTATTCCTTCATTCTCATATAATATATTATGAGTCGCACGCATGCAATTGGGTACATCGAAAATATTGTTTCGCACAATTTGATAAAGAATGGACACAATTTTCAAAGTTTAGTTAGAACATTGGAATTACAAGCGTCTAGTCCGTCATTCATAATTCAGCCGTCGTCCATTAGAGAATATCCGCGTCCTTTGCACACCTTTGCTTACCTGAACAGAGTTGTTCCTTTGTCGACTAAAAAGAACACAATGGTATATGTATATTTTTGTTTTCCTTTTCCACACAATCACCGAGCACTCTTAATTGTACACAGTTGAATTTTTACAAAAAGGCAGACTAGATTTTAGAGAGTATCGGCCGTTAGAGACACTAACAATAGCCATTTAATATCGTCATAGCCGACATTCAATATTCAGCCGTCGTCCATAAGAGAATATCTGCGCCAATAATCGAAAGATCTATTTCGTATGACAGTATTCAATGTGTATGAAATAAATATAATAAAACACAAGATGGTTTCCTACAAGATAGAAGCTGTCGGCACTTTTCACTGATGTACCAAAAGTGAGACACCCAAAATTCTTAAAACATCATACAAATTTAAAATCTTGCAAGATCAATGGCGTTACGTTTTTGAACGTGTGTCTAATTCCCTTTAACCTAGGGCTAAGAGTCATATGAACCCATGTACTCATTGTCAGTATACTACTATAGTATAAGGCATACGTGAACCGTATGAACCCATGTACTTCTAGATGCTCATGATGTTCATATGAACATGCACAATCAAAGCGTCACTGAGATATATCAGTTTCTGGATAACCACTTCACAACGAAACTCATATGGATTAAGAATACTGAACTCCTGGAGGGGAAAACACCGAACTCGAGGATATCCGTAAGCAAAAACTACACGGCCATTTTGTCAGATCAATGGATTTTAGATTGAGAGAAACCCTCCAGCTATATCTGCAGAGTTGAGTCTCGAAATTATGTCAACAGAACTATTCTTAAACTTGTGACCAATAGTGACATTATTGCTGATCAATTTGATTATTTTATCTGCTGATAAAAACATTTTTAGGTCTGTACTGTAGAAAGGAAATGGAAGAACATTCCAGAAGTCTCAACACCATCCGACTCTCGAATATACCAGTACCAATTCTCAGAGAAAATCAATCTGAGAAATTGAAAGGACTTTTGACTCTCCAGGAAGCTACCAACTTTCTTACGAAAATGAAAAATAATAGAGGCGATGGAATCACAACATAATTTTTAAAGGGAGGACTTGGGTATGTTTGTAGTGCGATCAGGCGAATTCCATGATAACCTAGTCCACTTTTCCGTCAAATTCTCCGTCCAACCGAAAAATGACATTAGCAACGTTCAAAATACTAAAAAAGACTAACTCCTTGTCATGTACATGTTTGCTAAACCCACCAAGGTTGTTTAAACATTTTACCCTGTAGAGAGACAGTCTTACCCGGTATATTTCTTGTCTGCGGTATAATAGAGAGACAGAAATGTAAATGTTGCTAATGTCACTTGTTCTAATGTCATATTTCCGTCATACTTTTTTTACAATAATCACCACAAATCAAATGTCAACTAAATTATTCAAAAAAAGATTTACAGTGATACTAGCTTGACCGTATTAAGATATATGTACCATTGCCAGTGTGTTAAATACCAATACATGGATACTATGAGCATTTGAAAAACGTTGCTAATGTCATTTCCGTCCAACTCCCGTGACGGAAATGACATTAGCAAAATTTTGAAAAAACCCTGTATTACAGCATGGGTGATGTCATACACTGCCAAGGGTACAGATACATCAATACAATTGGCCTAATTCCACTGAGCATATGCAAGTGCTTGTCTTACAAGAAATTACTTGTAAATATACAAAATAGATTTTGACGGAAAAATGACATAGGTAACAAAAATGTTGCAGATGTCATTTTTGTTTTGTCCCACTAAATTGAAAACTGTACATAGAATTCATAGGGGTTCCTGTTTATTTTCATCTTATGCAATTCATTCACATGTTTAAGATAGTAAGATACAGGGCACATTGTTTGTTAACGATATTTTTGAATTTATAGGTGTTGCAAATGTCATGTTCCGTCAGTTATTGACGGAAATGTGTGTTAGTAGACTAGGTTATCGTGGAATCTGCCATCAATGAGTTATGGCTATCAAACGGGACAGTCACACAGAGTCGGATATCATAACATGTATACCAAAACCACGCAAACCAAAACAATTCATGAAAAATTGGAGACCAATTTCATTATTGAATGTAAGTTATAAAATTGCGTCAGGATGTATTGCCGAAAGAAATAAATGTGTTTTAAAGACCTTAATCTCAGAAAACCAATCTGGGTTCATAAGTGGGAGATATATAGATGACGTTTAACACAGATTGTGACCCCACCTCCTTTTGTATGTACCCTTGGGCAGGACAGTATCTTCCAATTCCTAAAGGACAGTTTGAGTTTGGGAGTTTCCCAGGTCTCAGTAAGGCATAGAATATCAACACGGTACTTGTCAACGAGGAGGTCAATGTCTGTTTTCGCTGTGCTCCATGCTTGACAGTTGATTTGCGGGAGTCTCATGGTCAGGTTTAGGTACGTATTTTCTAAGGATATTTCGTAGTTTCTTCTGATTAAAGGTGTCTGGTATATGTTGGGCAGTGAGGTGAGGATGCCCTGTGATGCCTCCACAGTTACAGCAGTGAGGTGCAGAAGTACCATATGCACTACAGCTAGGGTCTCCACATCTCTCACACCTAGGATCATGTGGGCAGCATTTGCTGATGTGGTTGTAGCGTTGGCAGTTATAGCAGCGAGTAATGCGGTAAGTATTCTCAGTTTCATGGTACGGCTTCCATGTTTTTCCTCTCGAGTTCCAGTTTGCTAGTTTTGTGATCAGGGCACTGATATCTTCATTCACTGCTGACTCGATGCGTACTACTGATAGTGGTTTGTTAGAGTCTCTGTATTTGAGTCTATGTACCATAGTTTTGGCAGTGGAGACTTCAACTAGTTAGTAGTTATGGCGTACCTTGTCCTGGCAAACGGATTATAATTACACAGGGACGTGTTTTCTGCGAATATTTATGATGTGGAAAACATATTCGGTGAGGAAATCGGCTCAATGCTTTGGAAATAGGGACCCTAATAACAATATTCTACAGAGCCGCCCTGTCAGTTCTCCTGTTTCGGTATAATAGTTACGGGGAATACACAGGGGTTTTTTTCTCATCACGCCTCAAAATAGTATCCCCTTCATCTGCGTGCCTATCAAAGACTTGTTGAGTAACACGAAAAGATCCCTTTCGTTTATCGTCCACTGTACGTGATTTAACGCCGAATTCTGCTCGATTCATTCCCTCATCGTCATCGCCTCGTTCTCTGTATCATCTTGAACACATGGTCAACCCAGTGACCTTTAGTTGAGTCATCGGCGAAAATAGCGTCGGCCTCTATACAACACCCAGCCAGCTGTGCGTCCCCGTGCCCTTTTGGCTGCCTCTCCGCTATAAATACCCTCGTCTTCTGTATATCACTGGAACACCTGGTCAACCTCTACTCACCTCCTAAGACTAGCCTCGTCGTCCATATGTGCGACTTAGTGGCCTTTCTCTGACCCCTTCCATAGTTCATCGCTTCCAAACAGACACACTTAACGCTTACAGTCGCTCCTGTACAATACTGAGGCCCATTGAAGTCAAGAACTATGCTTGTCGGGATAGCTATATGAGGTCCGGTATAGTGACACAAGACCAAACAACCAAAATGGGTAGATAACGCTCACTAAGGGTCGGAATTTCTTTTCATGAGACCTTGATAAGTCGAGAACGTGTTAATAGGATAGTTGTGGAATTCGGAAAATTTACCTAAAGGTTTAAAAGGGGTAACCCACGCCCACTGGCAGTAAGAAACTGTTTTCACCGGGAGGCTGTGACACAGTGATAGAATAATACGCGCAAGATATGCTGCCCTAGATTTCCTACCTTGTCCCTACTTCCGCTTAACCCGCGGGCTAGCCGGTGTGAACATCGTATGATTCAAGATTTAATAATATTCAAGTGTGGCTGAGATACAATGCTCAGATAAAACTCGTTTGTTGACGTGGGTCCTTCATGGGGAGAAAACATTTTGAGAAAAATATTAAGCCAAAATCTCGGTCGTTGAATGTATGTTTGTATTGAAAGATTCACGTTAAAACTTCACGCGAAAGAACACATACGTATATTTCGACTCTCTATACTTCAATTCCTCATCAGGACCTAAGTGTCCATCTCAGTTCATTGATGATATCGGTGTTCAAGAAAACTGATCGCCGATATATTAATGACAGAAGCCATAAAGCATTCGTTAGCTCTGTTACATACAAGGGATATCATGCATGGGATGTTTCATTGTTTATAGAATTGCTTCAATTTCTCAGTAATAACCGGAATATCTATGTAAAATTTGGTAACACAATAACATTCCGATTCGAGAATACTGTGGATTCTCGGATGTAGCCTTAGAATCTCAGCCGCGCTTTTATTGCAGCATTTCATATGGAGATTATGAAGTACTCACATGGCCCCTAGCACCGGCTTAAGCGGCATTAGATACGCTAGCCCGGGAGCTGTGATGACATATCAGCTCAAACAACTCAGCTGATGATAATGGATGAGGATCGTGAACGTCTGATGGAGTAAACGCCTCAACACGGGGTAAACCTGGTAAATGCAAGAATACTTAGAAAAACTAACCTGTAACGCCCGACGTCGTACGGCTTAAATTTCCAACCAAAACAATAAAGCTACATATATTTTCGAGAGACATGTACAGAGGGCCGGCCTCGGGGACTAACAGTCCGCCAGCAGAATCTCACCATATACAGGTAATAAATTGGAGCGATATGGATCCATAATATTCATTGTAAAGTCGTCATCTAGAGAATGATGTATCCCAGTCACGCTTGATTGTGACTGTTCATATGAGTACCATGAGAATATTGAAGTACATGGGTTCATACGGTCCCTAGCCCCGGGTTAAGCGGAATTAGACACACAAGTTACGAAACGTAACGCCATAGATCTTGCACGCTACTCTCGAATATTGCTAGCAGCATGCGATCTGTTTCGCCAAATTTGAGAAACTTTGAGTGGAGGCGCTTGGTGGTGTAGCTCTGTTTTATAAGTTTCTGCAACAATGTTTTGTGACGCTGATTAAAATCGTCACAATTAACACAGGATCTAGCAAATGCTACTAGGCGAGATATGTATACGCCATATGCAGGTCCCACTGGAAAGGGATAATTTACGGTGTCGAAATTGTAATCATCTCTTTTGTCATAAAGTCGACGAGAGAGAAGGCCCGCTTCATTTTTATAGAGATACAGGTCTAAATATGATGTGCCTGTAGGGCTATCTGTAGTTTTCTTCAAATGACGGTTGATATATATCCTTCATTGTCTCATTTATATAGCGAATATCCACAGCGAGATGATCGTCTATATAGCGTTTGGTGAATGAGAAGGAACGGGCTTTGAATGGATCGGTTTTTGAAAGCGCCTGCATATAGTCATATTCATAAGAGAACAGATATAGGTCAGCCAACAGGGGTGCACAATTAGTACCCATTGGAATACCTATATGCTGTTGATATATTGTGTTGCCAAATTTCATATAGATAATTTTAATGAGAAATTCAAGCAACTCTATAAAGAAAGAAACATCCCATGAATGATGTCACTTGTATGTAGTAGACCTAAAGAATGCTCCAAGTTGCCACATGAACAGGTACAATAAAAGCGTACCTGAGATACAACACATACATCATGGAATCCACAGTTGTCTCAACATCGACCAGCATTTTTGACAGTCGACAACTGATATTTATGCACATCAATTTACTGAACTGTAGAGATCGTGATACTCTCAGTGAGAAATATTGATAATATCATCGTACCAATATCTTTATGCCAAGTTTATATGGAATTATGTTATATGTATTCACTCTGCGGCGGTAAATCTCCGTAGACCTACCCTATTCCTAGAGTCGTCCAGCTTAATCTTCCAAACGGTCAGCGAGCAAACGGCCAGCGAGTTCTTGATATCGTTGTATGACCTGGAAGCAGGGTACCGCTATCAACTTCGTCGAGATGCCGCTTATTTTTCCAAGTATAAAAGAAGTTGGAAAACAGCAAACAATCAGACTACTGAATTTTAGATACGTTAGTCAGGATTCTTTATTGCATACGCTCATCACAACTTATAAAATCATAACGTGTGTACCGATTCTGGCGATTATATGAAGTCTATAAAAAATACAGGGTTGTGACCTATTCAACTTTTCGCGAGGAACTATGTGACACGAGTTGTTGTTGTTGTTCTTGTTGTAATTTATCGGCTAATTTTCACGAATTTTTCTGCGCGATTTTCTACTATGTTTTAAAATCCCTTGTATTGCTGATAAATAAATTAATGTGATTTACTTCGAAACGGGTTATATTTTCACCCTAGATTCTCTCTATTCTCTCTATTTGAATTGAGATTTTTGTTGTCAAATTCACATTTGTCTTGAGAGTCTTGAGAAATCTTGAGAGTTAAATATCTTGAAGTCAAAAAATTTGAAGTTAAAAATCTTGGAGATGACAAATTTGGAGATGACTATCTTGGAGATGACAATCTTGGATTTGAATATCTCGCTTTAATTTACCAGGTATCAAGTATTCTGCACATACCAGATTTAAAATCTTGAAATTTGGCATTTGAATTTGTGATACTACTCAAAAGTATTGGCAAACATTTAATAAATCGTCAGATTCAACAAGCAAAGTTGGCCAGACTCCCGCTACCAGTGATCTATGGACATTTACAAATCGGATTACAAATGCTACAACCAATTCTCCATTTGCACATTATTGAGACAACAAAGAAAAGCAGTGCAGTGACCAGTGTCTTCCGCTGATCAGCTACTGGTTCGTATAAATTCACTTTGCCGTATCTTTTAACCCAGGATCGTATTTTCAACAGCTGGCATATTTTCATGTAATATTTGGCAAATTATACATTATTCTAAGCATGACGACATTTGTTTTTGAATACTGGGAGAATATAGTTCATATGTCCAATTATGTTAGTTATCACCAGTTCAGAATATTCCCCTGTGTTAAAAGATAGTGAAAAGTGAAATTATACGAACCAGTAGCAGATCAGCTGAAGTCTCAGATCACTGCACAGAGAGGCGCGGATTCCAGGATTTATAGCAATGCAGAAGAGGTTAGAGCTAGGTGTTCATGCTTTGCAAGTTTATAGATCAACGGAAACTCATTCTCCCAATGTCAGAGTTTGTAGCCTCTTAAAAGTCAACCCTCCGAGTGCGCTGGGCAGAAAAACGCGCGCACATGCGCATTCGGTCTGTAACGCTTTTGATCGATGCTTGGGGCATGTATCTCAGATATATTGGCTGCATTTCCGAACTCTCGCGTAGGCAAAATACGCGAGAGATGAGAAATGTATCCAGTATATCTTGTAAACGAATTAACGACTTTTATGCTAAATTATCACACAGGACCACATGGGAAAACGTCTTGTTTAGCTGTGTCATGCTGAACCTTCATTTAGAAGCGGACTATGCTGATTTACCGAGAGCTATGAGGGCAGAAGTCGCGCGCCGCGCATTAACCCCCAGTGCAACCATAGGATAGGCCTATATCTGACTGTAGGACAAATGCAATCTGATGGCATGAGAATGCGGAAACCCGACATCAGTACTATCAGTAGGCCTACTTTCATTAGAAATAGTGGCGCAATACCTTTTCCAAAATGCTTTTGCCTCCTGAAGGGCCGTCATCAACAGGGTTCTAGAACCAACTATGAATCTAGCTTTGTATGGTGATTTATGCATTTTGGGAGTCCAGTATACTTTTGTTATGTCATTATGATTGGTCGGAAGACAAATACCTCTTTCTCTGAGAAACCTGTTGTGATTGTTTCATATTTTCCTCGCTTAGACCAATCAATAACTTACTGTTCCAATGCAGACAGAGCTGTCTTCTGGTCGGCCTTCAGATTTGTTCTTCTCGGTTCTCTATATTTAGGTCCCTTCATCCGGCGTTATCTTAGGTCTTTATCACTCACCGTATCAAGGTTACCAGTTGCAATACGTTTGCATGGTGTATAGATAAAGTTCGAGTCAAACTCCTTGGTAGCATTAGAGTAATGGAATATTTTGGTGGCTATAGATTAAGTAGACTTATATAAAATGCAAGGAGGTTCTGTGAACTTGAAATAGTTTGCAATAGCGTTGAGTACCTGGTTCATTCGAGGTAAATTAATAATGTCCAGTCCTTTATCTAAGTAGTTGAGTTTCAAGAAAAGCCGATCTTGAGATGTTTCGATTATAAACCGAAAAAGAAGCCTTCATTAAGTCTAAGCGGTAGGGTACTTCCCTTTATACAATGCAACGAGAATTAAATCGTAAAGCGCAGTTGAGGTGTCGTTTTCCAAGGGATCATTCAGTAGGTCTTCCTTTTTAAGTTACCTCAAAATTCAAGAAAAGAGCGTATAAGATGGATTTGATTGCAAACGAAAACCTCCATGAAAACAACCCCAAAGAATATTGCCAACTTTTAGATGACATAAGGAATAAACATAATCCTGACCAAACGGATAATATCTCGTCGTTCCAGTAGATTGATTATTTTACCAAATTAGATCAACCCAATGAATCCTCAGATCAATATGATCTAAATCCATATATTGCTGCCTTTTCTTCTCTGGATTTTCACATATCCATCAAAGGAAATTTATAATATCATTGGTGATCTTAAAAACAACAAAGCCGCTGGGTTAGACTCCTTCATCAATAAAATGCGTAATGCTGTCAATCTGTGCTGGTTCCTTGTTTACGCAAACTATTCAATCAGATATACTCTAGTTCAGTTTATCCTCAGTCCTGGTCACAAGGGTATAACTATGATTGTCTTTTTGAATTTGATGCTAATACTGTTATATGGAATATGGAATAGGTCTTTGGATTATGGACGACGGCTGGATTATGAATGACGGACTAGACGCTTGTAATCCCTATATACAAGAAAGGAAATTCATACGATCCAGGTAATCACCGGGTTGTTTAAATTGTTCAATTCATTATTAAATAAGCGGTTAGTTGATTACCTGAGTACTAATGGTAGTGTTCCAAAAGAACAAATAGGGTTCTCTCAGGGTAAACGCATCATCGATCATTTGTTTGTATCGAAGATTTTAATGTATCACTAAAATAGGAAATTGTCTAAACCTTTGTACATGTGTTTTATTGACTTTTCCAAAGCATTTGACCGTGTTAGTTACATAAAGTCATTTATGTTGGTATAACTGCTCTCTTTTTTCGCATTATCAAAAGTATGTATTTTAATTTTTCGCTGCAGGTTAAGGTGAATATCACAGTCCTTTGATTCTCATATTGGAGTCCGCCAGGGGGACAACCTTAGTCCCACATTATTCAAACTGTTCCTGTATGACTTAACCTCATCTTTTGATCTTACTTGTGATCCAGTTAGATTGTTATTCAGTCAGCTAAGCTGTTTATTGTATTCTGATGACTTGGTTTTGATTTCTGAAAGTCCTTATGGCTTACAATCATGTGCGGATAGGTTGCATGCTTATTGTAACACAAGGAATTTGCATATTAATCGTCAAAAGAGTAAGGTAAGTAAGGTTACGGTTACTACGAAATCTGGGAAAACTGTCAAAACAAATATTATCTTTGATGACCAGCCCTTAGATCAAGTCAGTACGTATACTTATCTTGGTGCAACCTTCAGGCAGTTGGGCTCCTTCTCACTAGGCGAATAAGACTTCTATAGAAAAGGGCTAAAAGCATATTTTCATTTAATTAAATACTGTAGCAGCTCTACACCAGATGTTAGTACATGTTTCAATGTCTATGATAACACTATTAAACTTATACTACTATATGGTTCTGAGGTATGGGGCTGTTTAAATGAGAAAAATGTTTAAACAAAGGCGTAGGGTATATCTTTAATATGACTTAAATTATGCCATCTGAAACTACATCTTCTCTTTTGTAAGTATGGTTTGTACAGAAGTCTACAAACTAATTATCATGAAAAGTGGTCTAAAGTTGTTCCCAAAGTTAGAATTTCACGCAGAAGCTTACTTGTTTAATGTTAAATCTAAATAGTTAGAAATAAGTGAATTCGACTTTCACGCAGAACCTTACTTGTTTAATGTTAAATCTAGATAGTTAGAAATAAGTGAATTCGACTTAGCGCACATAAATTGGCAATAAAGAAAGATAGATATAATACAATCCGGATACCTATCAATGATAGATTATGTAAAATTTGTAGTATGAATATTCACAGAAGATGAAATCCATTTGTTACTTGAGTGTCCAATGTACGACACTTTCAGAGCAGCTCTTTTTCTAGAGGTAAGAATGGTTAGCACTAAGGTCGAGTCTCAAGCTATCATTTCATAAGTTTCTTATTACATAATCAGTTTATCTGGCTGTTGAGCTGTGAAAATGACAATGTATGCAGCTCTCTGGGCATGGGTCTGGTTGGCAGTTCCAAGGTTAGATCAAATGCTTGAATTCACTCGTTATTGTTTATATTTAGAGTTATACTGTGGTTGTCTGCCCATTAGAGGGCGCTGTGATTAGTTATGAAATGATTCTGATTCTGATTCTATCTTACCCTCGCTATTCCCTTTCCTCCACATTCCTCTTCCGCCGTCGGGAGAGTACCATTCCATATTTTCTAGTTTAAAGGAAGGTCAGCTCTTCTCATTAATGTTTTGGTACAGGGAATCTGCCAAAAGCATTTAGCTTACGCTTGACTGGCTAGTCGCCGTCGGTGAAATACAGACGTGATCGAGTGTTCGCGATGATGACATACCGCGCCTAGTAACCTTTGCTAGATTGCGTGTGAAACGTGAAGATTCTAATCAACGCCACAAGACATTATTCGAGAAACTGTTTGATAACAACAAGCGTATCCGCTAGAAGTTTCTCAAATTTGGCGATACATAATGGACGCTGATAGCAAAATACGAGCGTGGCGTGCAAGGTCTTGCGTTCATAATTTATGTGTACTTCTGCTCAACCCGGGGCTAGGGTCTGTGTGAACCCATTGTACTTCATGAGCTTCCTGGTGTACATATGAGCAGTCACAATCAAAGCGTGACTGAGATACATCACACTCTAGGCTGATCAAATGCGACTTTCAAACGAAAATCGTATGAATATAACAATATTTGTCTGAAATACGGATTTGATGTTTGTATTTAACAAGAGAAACGATTCCAAAATACTAGTAGTTAAATTCATGATAAAACAGGACTAAGTGGGCAGATGAGGAAGAAGAGTAAACACGAAATGCAAAGAGTGGGAAAAGTGACAAAGTATGTTTAATCATGTGGATATTACATATGTCCGTTCAATTAGTTCTTCATATCAGTGATACCAGAAGATGGGAAAGTAGCCCAGAATTGATCGGATTATGGAAATCGTCGATTAAATATCATAGTTGGAGGAAAATTCGTTCATCCGGTCAAATTCTTTCTTGAAGGCAGGTTTGCAGTTTGCACAAACCGAGAGGTAATCATCCCGATGTATACTATCATCGTCCAAACCAGTATCTTCGTCAACACTGCAATAATCGGAATGTATCCCAGCTTTACAATTATCCTCTATCTTTAAAGCCTGGAGTGTAGGTGTCACCATTTTTTCTTCGAGGAATAGCAGTTTCCTTCCCATCAGCTCATTTTGAGTTTCCACCTTGAGTTCAGCGAACATACAAGTGTCCTTCATTTTTTTGAACGGAATATTCATGCGAAACACAGGTTATTCAGGTTATAATATTCGGCAAAACGCAGATGCTTCAATACGCTATCTGAAGTATCACACCCACTTACATAACTCATAAGGGTCCTCTCGCACTCAACTTTCAACCAGTGAATCCCATATTCATCTGCCAGAGGAAGAAGCCTGAGTGCGCGTCGGCCTAGAAAGGAAATTGTTAGATTGTCATCAGTGAAACATATATTTGGAAACATAATATTTTTCGATGAATGTTTTTATATCAACAAGTACATATTGCGCCACATGTGGCAGAGATTAAGATTTAATAAAGTCTCCTGTTACACTCCAGGAAAACCGTTACCTGCTGCATATCAATTATTTTAAATATAAAACATGTAAACTATCCAATAATATGAACGAGTATTGGTCATCCTAAAATACATACAAATACATATGGAACATAAACTTGATAAACATAAGTAAATTGGAAACATTTGTGTAAGTATGTCCTAACTGAAATAAAACAAACAGGTTGTGAAACAGTTGCAATTATAGTGTTATTTGGCAGGAACCGCGTTGCAAGGACGACGGAACAGGGGGGGGGGGGGGAATAGCACCCCAATATTTTCAGCTGAGACAAAACGACTCTTTTTTTCTCCCTATTGAATCCAATCTAATCCAAATTAGCAATTTTCAATAACTTCCTGATTCTTAGGTCACACTGACCTTCGACCTTTGACCTCGACCTACATTTGGTATGCGACACATCCCCACTAGGGTATCCATTCACCAAAAATTAGAACTGTTGACAGAAAACTGTCAATGAAAAATGATTTCCTTATTCTTTGGCCACAGTGACCTTTGACCTCTAACATCGACCTCACTTTCGTTACGCGACACATAGTCTCCACCTAGTGTATCCACTCATAAAAATTGCAAGGGTGGAGAGAAAACGTCCACAGATATAGACCGGACACGAACATCTCAGTGATTTTTTTAAGCCAGTGACCTTTGACCTCTTACTTCGATCTCAATTTCTGTACCCGACACATACCCCCATGGGGTATCCACTCACCAAAAATTGGTACTGTAGCTAGAAAACCGATCGGAAAGGCCTACGCAATTAGATAGTCTAGTGTTTTCAATTTAGTGTTCAGTTACTAATGTAATAGGATCTCCAACAACCAGTATGGCAAATTAGAAAAGAAAATGATCTCTAGTCTAGACTACTCAGCCTTACAAACATCGTTTGTTCGAGCATTTTGAACATTGGAGATCAGACTTCACCAAGGTACTATCCAGTTTACCAAATAATTTCCAAACATTCTCAGATAGACCTACGGCCCTGTCAAGTATTTATGACAGCATGTTCGCAGTATGGACAGTTATGCACATCCACTAGGTACCGTACTATGCATGAAGAAAGTACTATGCATTCAACTTTGTTTCGGAAGTACTGAACCCTATCAGAATGTAATACTTGTGTAATAAATGTGGCTCAAATGCTTAGAAAATGTTGTTTCACCACTTTTAAGTGTTGGATGCAACAGCTTAAAATGTTGCCTTTAACACTTAAAAGTGATGAATACAACAATTTCTAAATGTTTTCCCTCCTCCAACCCTCTAGATGTTAAATCTAACATTTGCGTTTTGAGAGTGTAGAACAAGGTAAAGAACTATACCATGCATATCAATGACATAATAAGCATGTTCTACCGAAGTTTCAAAGATGTCCACCAAACAGTGACGGGGATAATGACCAGAAAATATTTTTATTTTTTTCATTGTTAAGCCCTGGACGGACCACTGGGCATTTATTTGCCATACGGCCACGTATTTATAATGTTGTTTTGCCCACGTAGCCTGGGGTAAACACAAAAAGAACAAGCATGCAAACATATTAATACCCCCTCCCCTCCCTCCGCCCCCCCCCCCTTCCCGACATCTTCGGATTAGTCGCACCATGCTGGAAAAGCAAAATATTAAAATTAAAATTACAATCTGTACACATCGTGGTCATTACCTTACAATATGTGTGCATTATAGCTAATGCGTTCTACTATTATACCAAATTATTATATTTATAACATTTCACATTGTGTCCGTTATACTACAGTCTGTATACATTGTGCCCATTATACTACAATCTGTATACATTGTGCCCATTATCCTACAATCTGTATACAGTGTGCACATTATACTACAATCTGTATACATTGTGCCCATTATACTACAATCTGTATACATTGTGCCCATTATACTTCAATCTGTATACAGTGTGCACATTATACTACAATCTGTATACATTGTGCCCATTATACTGCAATCTGTATACATTGTGCACATCTTGCTACAATCTGTATACATTGTACCCATTATACTACAGTCTGTATGCATTGTGCCCGTTATACTACAATCTTTATACATTAATCGTCATATTCATCTTAGATACAAGAATATTAATGGAACAATAGATAAAAAACAAGGCGATCGACACAAACTGCACAACAACTTCCAACAAGACGATGGTCTTACACAAATTTTCTACAGGACAATTTCTATAGCACACTATATAAGATTTCCTAAATAATCTCATAGGCTATTTTTGATAGAAAACTACAGGCCTCACGGTATCATAGTACTGAGACCATATTCGTGAAATCATGTGAGAAATATACTCAATTCTTACGATGGAATATGTCAAAATTCCGTGGACATATATTACGAAATATAAAAAAATGACCCAATGGACAAACGAAATGTACATGAACGAAAAACAAACGTAGAAAAATTTATAATACAACATATGCAACAATACAATAGTAAACATATTACACGGCACGAACATTTGGGCATTTAAAAGAATTCACCCCCCCCCCCTCCCATTCCCCTCCTCTCCCCACCAACACAACCAAAAAAAACCCACACAGCATAAATATATATATATTTATGTAGGTAGCCTGAGGTGACATATAATTGTAATCTGTAAGACGATATGTTTGCAGCTTTGACACTCCACTGTTGATTTGCTATATCTTTAACAGGCGGAAGAGAAAATGTTGAATTTTCCCACCGCCTGGTTAAATATACAACGCCAAGGGGCCCCACCTACTCTCGAAAGATGTTTTGCTTTTGTTGTTCTCAGCTATATATTTTTCAATATCTCTCTGGTTTAGTACAAATAATTTTGCACCTTCGAAAGAGGGTTCCATATTACGATATCTGCACACATATATGAATTTTTTCATCAGTAATATTAAAAGATTTACTATGCCAGACCCTGTGTTACCTAGAATAACCTGTGACCCCGAAGGTTTTTCCATAGAAATACCGATACTCTCGGCCCAAACATGAAGTTTTTGCCAAATGTCCATTGAATACCTGCAGTGATAAAACAGATGAAGAAGACTCTCTGTATATTGTTCACAGAAGGTACACAGATCCGAGTTGATTGTTCCCCATATTTTCAATAGACTACATGTATTTGTTACTAGGATTCGGTGTAATATTTGATATTGAAAGTATTGTAAATTGGTTTGTCCTGTTCTAGAGTATATGTATTTAAATATGGTGGGCCATGAGCCCATGAACCCATGTACTTCAAGATCCTCATGGTACTCATATGAACAGTCACAATCAAAGCGTGACTGAGATACATCATTCTTTAGATGACGACTTTACAACGAATATTATGGATTAAGAATACTGATCAGCGATACGGATTTGATATTTTTTGGAACATCATGATGTCTTGCCGGCATCATTGAAAACTGTTGACCGCTTCTCTCTTGCAGGAAACAAGCCTATGTTTATGTATATTATGATTGTCTTTTTGAATTTGGTGCTAATACTGTTATATGGAATATGGAATAGGTCTTTGGATTATGGACGCGGATATTCTCTAATGGACGACGGCTGGATTATGAATGACGGACTAGACGCTTGTAATTCTTCTTCTGTGCCTACTAATTCCACCTCCCATTTTTGTTGGGCTTTCTGGGGAGGGGTTTTTATATTACTTATTATAGACTTGTATACAAATTTTGTGCTTTTTTGGATGATTAATCGGTGGTATACTTCTGGTTCCAAAATCTGTGCATTTCTACGGAATTCCCCATTTTTTATATATGTTCGTTTTTCTGTTGGAATATTGTGAACAATAGCGCAGTAGAGTAAAGAATGACCTGATTTTATGTTATACTTTTCCTGTAATTTTTTGAAGGACAAGAAGCTAGCGCCATCCGGATTTAAAGTATCCCCGATTCGGCCGAGGCCTTGCTGTGCCCATGTTATCAATTTCTTCCATTCTGACATAGGGACAAATTCGAAGAGGAGATTATTTAGTTCCAGGTTTTTATTATGATTGCTATTTATACACTTTATTTCAGGGTGTCTTGCCAAAATCGATTTTTAATGCCATATTTTACTGCTATAAGGCTTGAGCTATCTAGTTTCCAAAGATCATGACCTATAGGACTTAAAATATTTTTGACGAGGGTGCTATGCATGTCATCCCTCTCCAACAGTCTTTTAATCCATTTGATTGTTAAATAAGAAGCAAATGTCTGAATATGAATCATTTCCAGTCCTCCATCAGCTTTTTCAGAGATAATTGTCTTTCGCTTGACTTTGTCTGGTTTTCCACTCCAAATGGAGTTGTAGAAAATCCTCTCCAACTCGATCATAGTGGAGGAGTCGGGATCGGGCAGAGTTGAAAACAAATGTACCAGTAGCGGAATAGCAAAGGGTTTAATGATTGTTATTTTCCCCAAAGGAGTCAAGTTTCTTCTTGACCAGTTTCTTAGAAGTTTTTTTATCGAAGTAATTTTTTCATTATAATTTGTATTAATTGTTTCCGTTAACGTTGGGTAGAACCATATTCCCAGTAGT
Organism: Hanleya hanleyi; assembly: GCA_036873755.1. Taxonomy (NCBI): domain Eukaryota; kingdom Metazoa; phylum Mollusca; class Polyplacophora; order Lepidopleurida; family Hanleyidae; genus Hanleya; species Hanleya hanleyi. Next base: position 12,263 of record JAVTVY010035300.1, on the reverse strand, counting down.
TTAAAACCTCCAGGGTCCCAGTTAATCCGATAATGAGGGCATAGTTTTACAGAGCTTCCCTTTTTCTGAATAATTTCTTCACGGACTGGATGGAAGAGCGGTGCGGTATGTGCATATTTGTTGCTTAGATTAATGACTCGTGTATGACTCGTATATTTTTAAGAGGACCAACCCTTAGAGGTGCGGTGGATACATATTCGCCTATACCTATTGCAGTATGTTTAATATTATTTATCACATCAACATTTCTCGAGCGTTTGGAGCACAAGGATTCAGTGTGTGTTTGCCAGCTTAGTTTATCATTAAAATATATCCCGAGAAAGTTAAAACTGTTGACACGACCAATCTCTTATTCATACAGAATTTGTGGTTCGGAAAGGTTGACGCAATAGTTGGACTAGGTTTATCAATCATGAATGTTGTCTTCTGGATATTGAGTGAGAGTTTATTGCACGAGAACCAGTCTTTAAGTTTCCTGAGTTCACTAGGCATTGTTTCAAACCAGTACGGAGACGTCTTCGTGAGAATAGATAGCACAACTGTCGTCGGCAAAGAGGATAATGCTAAGAATATTGGCAGTTTTAAATATGTCGCTAATATAAATCAAGAAAAGTATAGGACTAAGTATTGGGCCCTTGGCACACCACAAGTGATTGGCTTAGATGTTGACAAACTGCCATTGAGAAAGAAACACTGAGGTCTAAAGGAAAGGTAACTTCGGAGCCAGTCATTAATTGTTCACCTAAGACCAATATAATTCAGTTTATATAGGAGTATTTCGTGATTCACTGTGCCAAAAGCTTTCTATAAATCAAGAAATATTGTGTTGCTAAATTTATTCTCTACCTTTGCTTGAATTAACTGGTGGTACAAGGACAGTACAAGTCGAGTGGTTTGCGCGGGAACCAAATTGATTAGGGCAGGTTATATCCTTCGTATCTAAAAATATAGTGATCCTGTTGGCGACAAGTTTCTCCGGGACCTGGCTAAAACAAAGCAACACAGAAATTGATCTATAGTTGGTGACGGAATTACAAGCGTCTAGTCCGTCATTCATAATCCAGCCGTCGTCCATTAGAGAATATCCGCGTCCATAATCCAAAGACCTATTCCATTTCCATATAACAGTATTAGCACCAAATTCAAAAAGACAAAAGTATACATAAACATAGGCTTGTCTCTAGCTGTCTCTAGCTTTAACATGAGGCAGCACCTAAACGGTGCACCAACCCCTCAGCCAGACAGTTTTAGTCAGTGTATATTGGTACACAATGAATGGAAAATGCATATGTAAAAGCCTGAAAGATTTGGTTGAATGCAGAAGATGCTTTAGCAAATATACAGATTATCAAAATACTTGCAATCGGAAATGGTCGCAAAGTTTTCAGTCCAATCAGAGAAACCGGCAGTCATTACTTGTCTCTTGATGTATCTATGATGTATACCAAGCATACTAAACACTTGAACAGTATCAAAGGATATATAGATCAGCAATGATTTTACATAAATTGAAAACGACTGCCAAGGTTTCCATCCAGTCAGAGAAAACGGTTCGGTCATTCATTTTTAGTCTCTTGCTGTACTGATGCTGTATACAAAGTCTTGCACCAAACACTTGAACAGTACCAGAGGTATAGAGTTTGCATAAATTAAAGATGGCAATAAAGTTTTCCACCTAATCAGAGAAATTGGTTGTCATTAATTGTAAGTTTCTTGATGTATCGATGATTTGTAGTTTCATATGAAACACTAAAATGGTATCAGATATAGATCATTAATGATTTTGCATTTCCGTCCAATCAGAGAAACCAGTTCTGTCATTCATCGTAAATATCTTGATGCAATGATGATGTATATCAGATTTTACAATGAGCACTTGAACGGTGTCACCGATAGAGATCATTAATGATTTTGCACAAATTAAAGATGGCTGCCTATCCTTCCCTTAATTCAGAGATACTGACGTGGTTATTCATTGCGAGTCTCTTGATACATCGATACTGTATACCAAGTTTCATATAGAACACTTAAATGGTATCAGAGATATACATCTTAAAAATTTTGCATAAATTAAAGATCGCCGCCAAGATTTCCGCCCAATCAGAGAAACCAGTTCTGTCATTCATCATAATTACAAACGTCTGGTCCGTCATTCATAATTCAGCCGTCGTCCATTAGAGAATATCGGCGTCCATAATCCAAAGACCTATTCCATATTCCATATAACAGTATTAGCACCAAATTCAAAAAGACAATCATAGTATACATAAACATAGGCTTGTTTCCTGCAAGAGAGAAGCGGTCAACAGTTTTCAGTGATGCCGGCAAGACATCATGATGTTCCAAAAATATCAAATCCGTATCGCTGATCAGTATTCTTGATGCATTCATGATGTTTACAAAATTTTACATCGAGCACTTGAACGGTATCAGAGACAGAGATCATTAATGATTTTGCATAAATTAAACATGGCCTGTCATCCGTCCCGCCTCTCAGAAGAACTGATGTGGTTATTCATTGCAAGTCTCTTGATACATCGATACTGTATACCAAGTTTCGTATATAACACTTCAATGGTATCAGAAAAATCCATCATTAAAGATTCTGCATAATTTAAAGATGACCGCCAAGGCTTTCACCCAATCAGGGAAACTGGTTTGGTCATTCCTTTAAAGTTTTTTGATGTATCGATATTCTATACCAAGTTTCACACTGAACAGCGAAATGGTTTCCGAGATACACAAGATTCATGGTTTCGCATAAATTAAAGATGGCCGCCAAAGTTTCCACCCAATCGGGTCCAGATTCAATAGGGTTCTGGGTCACGAACATATGGATGTGCAGGGCAAGTTGTATCGATAATCTATACCAAGTTTCACAATGACCAGCGAAATGGTTTCCGAGATACACAAGATTCATGGTTTCGCATAAATTAAAGATGGCCGTCAAAGTTTCCTCCCAATCGGATCCAGATTCAATAGGGTTCTGGATCACCAGCATATGGATGTGCACGGCAAGTTTGGTGTGCTTTGTGTAAGTCGTTCTAAAGATATCTTGGTAACGAGAACGCTGTGACGGTTTCGCATAAATTAAAAATGGCCGCCAAAGTTTCCAACCAATCGGATCCAGATTCAATAGGCTTGTGGTTGACCAACCAACAATCCTGCATACCAAATTTGAAGTCTCTAGAAGCAACGGTTTGGCTTCTAGACCGGTCAAAAGAATTTTTGACGACTGACGACCAGACGACCGGACAGCTCTCTAGATTTGTATGACGTTGCCATGGAAACCGCAAAATGCATCACAAATTACCCAATTGGCCGTGTGGCCATATCATCCAAGTTGCCACATGAACAGGTACAATAAAAGCGTACCTGAGATACAACATATATCACGAATCGTTAGATTCTTGGTATGTGCTTTAGAATAGGTTAACCGGAAGACTATACTGTGAAGTCATGTGGCTCTGTCAGTATGTCGGCATCTCTTCCCACTTCCCTTATATGTGTTGTAATTTTTACCTGTATATGACGAGATTCTGCTGGTGGACGTTTCCTCCCCGAGGTCCGCCCCTGTACAGATCTTTTGGTCTTTGATATATGTTGGCATTCGTGGGAAGTTGATGCTGGGTCGACATCGGGCGTTACAGACTAGTCTTTTGTGTTAAATGCCGTCATTTTCATCTGACGACGATACAGCTCACCAATATCCAGTGTACAAGTTGTCACAGCGACACAGCTCACCAATTACCAATATACGAGTTGTCAGAGCGTTTCCATTACAGCTCTAGATTTGTATCTAATACCGCTTATGCCGGTGCTAGGGGCCGTGTGGTCATATCATCCAAGTTGCCACATGAACATGCAGGTACAATCAAATAAAAGCGTACCTAAGACACAATATATATCACGAATCGTTTAGATTCTTGGTATGTGCTTTAGAATAGGTTAACCGGAAGACTATACTGTGAAGTCATGTGGCTCTGTCAGTATGTCGGCACCTCTTCCCACTTCCCTTATATGTGTTGTAATTTTTACCTGTATATGGCGAGATTCTGCTGGTGGACGTTTCGTCCCCGAGGCCCGCCCCCTGTACAGACCTTTTGGTCTTTGATATATGTTGGCATTTGTGGGAAGTTGATGCTGGGTCGACATCGGGCCTTACAGACTAGTCTTTTGTGTTAAATGCCGTCATTTTCATCTGACGACGATACAGCTCACCAATCCCCAGTGTACGAGTTGTCACAGCGAAACAGCTCACCAATTACCAATATACGAGTTGTCAGAGCAAGTCCATCATAGCTCTCTAGATTTGTATCTAATACCGCTTATGCCGGTGCTAGGGGCCGTGTGGTCATATCATCCAAGTTGCCACATGAACAGGTAGAATAAAAGCGTACCTGAGATACAACATATATCACGAATCGTTAGATTCTTGGTATGTGCTTTAGAATAGGTTAACCAGAAGACTATACTGTGAAGTCATGTGACTCTGTCAGTATGTCGGCACCTCTTCCTACTTCTCTTATATGTGTTATAATTTAGCAATCTTTAAACTATCAGGACTTATTCCTGTTTGGAAAGAAGTTCATGTTGGAAGGTTTTGAGGCAGCTATATAAGAGGGCACTGGTTTCATTAGTGACATCTGAATTCCGTTCACGCTGGACGCAGCACTCTTTAGTTCGCTAATGGTTTTGAAAATTTCTTGTGGTGTGCATGGAGATAAGAGAAGTTATTTATGGAAATCATCATCGAGATATTGTTCAAATCTTGCGGAGATGTTTGGAATGTTGGCGACCGAGGCAACGTTACAAAGTAGTCTAGTCATTCATATGATTTGTAATAGAAAAAAAGAATTTGATGTACCATGGTCATGTATTTGAATTGTTTGTGGAAATGTGCAAGATTTGCCTAGATGTATTAATTCGTTCATCGTTTTCCCCGTACTTATTATATTGTCATTAAATTCGTTAAATCATTCTCCGTAATAATTTTTCTTAGCGTTTCTCAAGGCGTGATTTAATTTGTTGCGATAAACTTTGAACTGTCTCGTAGCAGCAGAGCTTTTATTTGTTAATTGGAGTCTGTAAAGTCTATGTTTCTCGCCCATAGAGTTTAAGAGGCCTGATGATATCCACGGTTTTAGTATTCGTAGTTTTGCATGATGTTTCGCAGTAATAGGAAAGTATACTTCATATATGACATTGGAATTCCTTTGGAATGACTGTAGAGCAGTATCGGCATCAGTTTGCAAAGTTTCAATGTTCTGGCCAGTTGTTTCCAGTCTGTCTTCGAAAGTAGATTGTTGGCTCGAGATTATTAACCGGTGTTGCGTGTTAATAATATATTCATTGTTAGTAGACTTTTGATAACATGGAAGACTGGGGAGTGATCAGAGGTATCATCAAAGAGAATACCAGAGTAGCGACCGTCTTCATCGAAATTTGTGAATATATGGTCGATCATAGTTCCTGAATGTGACTTGGCACGGGTAGGTTTGGTTATTTTGTGGAAGAAATAAAATGGTTTCATTGTTTCGTAAAATTGTTTGAGGAATTATGACATTGCTTATTGAATGAGTACATGATAAAATCACCGACAATAATGCGGGTTTTTTTCTTTTCTGGTTTGAGAATATTAGAAATATTAAGTAAGCTGAGGTTAAAATTATCAGATTTTTACCAGGTGGGCGATAGATAATTTCTAAAACAAATGCATCAGTTTGACTTCTGGCGATACATATCGCATGCTGATAGCAAAATACGAGCGTAGCGTGCAAGATTTTTGGCGTTACGTTTCGTAACTTGTGTCTAATCCCGCTTAACCTGGGGCTTGGGACCGTATGAACCCATGTACTTCAAGATCTTCACGGTGCTCATATGAACAGTCACAATCAAAGCATGCCTGAGTCGCATCATTCTCTGGATGATGAGTTTATAACGAATATTATGGATTAAGAATACTGAACAGCGATACGGATTTGATTGTTTGGAACATCATGATGTCTTGTCGGCATCATTAAAAACTGTTGACCGCTTCTCTCTTGCAGGAAACTAGTTTATGTTTATGTATACTATGGTTGTCTTTTTGAAATTGGTGCTAATACTGTTATATGGCACACGAAATAGGTCTTTGGATTATGGACGCGGATATTCTTTAATGGACGACGGCTGAATTAAGAATGACGCGTCCGACGCTTGTAATTCTATAACTAAGGACTCATTCTCCATTACAATCAACAAGTGAGATGTCTTTACGTATAGAGCATCTTGTTACAGTATCTCTAATATATAGGAAGACTCGTTTGTTACTTCTAAATATTACGAATGGTTTATAACGAGGGATGGTATACAACTAATATTTGATTGGGTCAAGCCAGCTTTCAGATATGCCGATGGCAGACAATTTAAATTGAAGATCGTGTAATAAGATTAGGATCTCTGTAAAGTGTTTTAAGGCTTCTAGCGGTAATATGAAGGACTGTGAAGGAATTGTCTTGCAAGGCATTTGAACTGATCGTGATCGTTCTTCAAAGTAATGGTAGATACTTCATGTAGGAAGCTCTGTGCAGCTGAAAGACTTGGCTACTTTATGCATTGTCTCGTGATTCTTACATGGAGTATGAACCAAATTAATAGATAGATTGTTGTGTGCTGAAATGGTTAAACTAACATTTTCGCTCTCCGTCTCATCTGTTAAATAACTAATGCTTTCTGAAATATTCAGTTGTAAGAGTTAAAGCACATGTTCTCGAATCCGGCCAATAAGGATTCTTCGTCAGATATAGAATTTTCTCCGTTATATATTATAGGTTCGTTAGGGAAAGGCAATCCGGCCCAAAGATTCATAATGGTACCAGGATGATAATAGATAAACTATGTGAACGAGCAAGATGTATGGCTAATGTAAGTAATATGGAAAGAAGATGTAGCTGTTTTAAAGTAGGGTACATGTAAATGAGCCATAGATTATGTTTTGTAGACTGGCGTATTGAAGTGAATAGTAGATGGTTGGCAGAAGTGCAAGTCAAAGTTGAAAATGTAGAACTTTACAAATGTCACAAGTTTAGTGTATTGTATAGGAACATATTTACATATGAGAGAAAACATTCAGTTTGTGTGAAGAAGTAGCCACATAAATAGAGAGACAAAACGCTGTATAAAAAATAATAGGAAATACAGCGGGACATTTGTCATGAATGCGAGTTGCCCGAGCTTCTCCGGAAAGAATTGTGTTATGGACATTCCTCAATTAATTTTTATTCAATTCAATTCAATTCAATTAATTTATTCACCAGTTCAAATTCATACAAATTATTGACAGTATATTTCAAATACGATTATTTCAGTAGTCATACGTGATGAAAAGATACCTAGGTTATGTCTGGCGGGAATAAAACCCCAGAGGGTTTGTTCTATCCCCCCAAAAAAAATCCAAAATAAATAATATGAAATTATATAACCGCATTGCAGATTTAATATATTATAATTCATTATAGTAATTCAACTAGTGTAAGAATATTCAGATTCTTAAACAGAGGCTCGGTATGTTCATATCTTCCAGATAGAGATATTATTCTGATTGCACGTTTTTGGAGAGTTATTAATGGAGTAAGATGGCTTATGTAGGTATTGCCCCATACAAGATTGCAATATATCAAATAGGGACGAATCAGAGAATAATACAGTATGAATAATGTTTTTTTGTTAACTTGGTTTTTGATATGATTTATAACACCTAAATTTCTTGATGTGTACCAGACAAGAGAGAAACTTATCTGACAAAGTAATAAAAAGAAACTTATCTAAAAAGGTGCAAGTGGAAACTAATTGAGGGTGTGTGTATGTATCTAAATTGAGGGCGTGTGTATGTATCTAAATGAATAGTCAGTTTGGGTTGTTAAAATTAGTCGTACTATGGCCTAACAATGGTGGGGTAATTTTGGGAAGGGGGAGGAGTTGAAACCGGTACATGGAAATGTCTTAATGGACTTAAATGGACTTAATAAATTTTTAATCCCTATGAGGAGCCGTTGAGAAAACCAGGTTTCTCCAGAATTCTATCTCATCGCAAACAACAGCTGGTCACAGCTGGTCACACACGTCTAGTCCGTCATTCAATATTCAGCTGTCGTCCATTATAGAATTCCCGCGTCCATAATCAAACTACCTAATTCATTAGCACCAAATTGAAAAAAATAATCATACTATACATAAATATAGGCCAGTTTCCTGCAATGAGAAGCAATCATCAGTTTTCAGTGATGCCGGCAAGACATCATGATGATCCAAAACCATCAAATCAGTATCGCTGATCCATATTCTTAATCCATATGATTTTCGTTGTAAAGCCATTATCTAGAGTATGATGTATCTCAGTTAGGGTTTGATTGTGTCTGTTCATATGAACACCATGAGGATTTGAAATACATGGGTTCATACGGTCTATAACCCTTGGTTAAGCAGAATTAGACACAAGTTACGAAACATAACGCAACAGATCTTGAACGCTACGCTCGCAGATACATGCCTGAAATCACTCAATTATCTTAATCCATGCACCGTATGTCAAGGACTTCTTCAATAGCAAAGATATTTCATATAATCTCAACGTCTCTAAAATATTAGATGTCCCGATAGTAAGCACACGGAATACATACTATCCGTTATTGGATACCATTTGCCAAATCTCATTAAAACTGCAGTTATTCCTAGAGAAATTAAATCTTTAACAAATAAATTCGATTTTAGATCTAAATGTTCGAAAGATAATGCTAAGCACGGAAGAATAGTAGAAATTCCTAGATATTTCCTCTGTAACTATTTCTGTAGTTCTTTCCCGGTCTTGTCGTGCGTTTTTTTTCTGTTTCACAGAAAACCAGGAAAATAATCAGTAATCCGATCAAACCTGCACGTGTTTTCAGTTTCATAGTAACAGATTGAAATCTGTGTAAGATTGTGCGTAATAACGTTTGGCCTGCATTCTCCAATTCGCAAATCGACTATACCCGATAGAGATGTTTGAAACGTACTCTCAACCAAAATAAAACGGGTATGGTGCGGAACAATAATCGGATGCATTTATACTCAGTGTAGGTATAAATCATTCAAGATTGTGCTAGCGATATTTGACCTTTTCTTGTAATATTAACAATGGATCCAGTTCACCGTGAAGAAGTTTGGAAAGGTTTTAGGGCGCTTCGTCAGTTGCATATTTCATAGAACTTTGGAAGCTTGGCTACAATTCTCCAAAACATATCCTGATAACATCGATGATGCACAGACTGATGGATAGACAGGCGGGTTGATCGCCGACTACAAAACTACCTCTTCGGTCAAAACTGACTCCGGGGTAATAAGATTGCTGTTCTAGGATAGCATTCCATTATTATGGGGATGTTTTAATCAATGCGATATATAAACTGCTTCTTGTGTTTGCCCGCATAAAAATATTTATGTAGAATTGCCTAATCGACTTTTAGTGGATATACAAACACTCACCGTTGAGTTCTTTTCTGGCGGAAGGATATAGAAAAGTTAAGAAGTCCTTCACGTTGTCGTAGTCCTTTCCTGGAAGCGATAGATTAGGAGTATTCTTTTCTATACAATCTCGACGAATAAGCATATTTAATTCCTGCGATGCTACTGCCAGAATTTGGCTGTGTACAGGGATGCGCTGGCCTTCCACCTCCAGCGAGAAATCTGGGATGTCCAGAGGTACTTGTGGTCCATCTGGAAAATGCAGTTTTGAACACGCATTAGACTCCTAGAAACGGTTAAGTATATTTTCGCAATGAGAAAGAGTAGGGATTGCACCTCTACCTAAAAAAGCAAGATGCCAAAAGAACATTCAGATCAAAATTCTAATATATTTGGTAAATATATTAAACAAAAATTTAATTTCACCCTGTGATATTTCTTCTGAGATTATATTTATATGTTGTACTTCAATATCACTCTTATCACAAGATCTATATCTCCGGCATATTTTAGGTATATTTCCACGCTAACTGGTAAGTCATATTCTGTTAATGCGTACGTTAACCTCAGTTGTTCTATTGCAAACTGTATTTACTTAGTTTCCTGTAAGAAGTGTTGTCAAAAGTATGTTAGCAAGACCGCCCAAAGACTCCATCGAGTTCGTTTGTGACTGTAAATGGCCTAGAAGTTATATCCTGGTTCCAATAATTTAGTCAATTTAGTGCCTAAAATCGATGACAGATAAGTACAAGAGATCATATGTTCATATAAGAAATGTAACGATCCAGATCTTCCGCCATCTTATTAGGTCAACAAAAGGACAAGGACAGCCATATTCTAAGAACATCTCGCCCATTATCAGCCACTGCAGTGATATGAAATTGAACAATGTGAATAAAATCCTGCATGAAATGCCGCAATAAAAGAACCTGACCTTGAATATATGGGCCAATGTCAGTCATCTTCAACATGGCTATAATTTTTCAACATAAAGCATAATGAACAATGAATCATTCAAAATACAGGACAAAAACTAGAATTTGGTCTCGCTAAAATAGAACAAGATCGGGCATTCTCAATAGAATTCTGACCCATCACCCGCTGTAAAAGTTGTATGAATTTGCAGGCTACATTAAATAAAGAGATATCGTGCCCACATCGAATATGGACAGGCCGACTGACGAGCAGACAGACGACGCCCACAATGACAACACCCCTTCGGCCAAAGGGTAACAACTAATATATAATCCGAGTGATTAGGACGGAACGAATGAAGCTGCGATATTCCAAGCAAAATAAGTTTCATCTCTTCAAGCTTGTCAAGTATCTGCTTAACTACCAACCAAATTCACGTGGAGAACATTAGTTTGTCACAGTACAAACGAAGGACTATAGTGAACTGACTATGTTGAACTTACTGAATCCATCTTCTGGTATGTGCGCCATCGAACTCAATCTTGCACAACGTCTCGTCTGGTTGGGTCAGCTTCGAATCCAAAACTATGATCATTCAACGTGTCGCGGATTATGCAAAATGAATATACGGAACTGGTTCTGGAAGACGATATACACAATGAACTAAATGAGACGGAAAAACGATGAAAGCAGTATAACTTAACATTCAACAAAATGGAAAGTTATGTATTTCATTTTTTACTTGAAGGACCAGATAACAGATGACACTTCACATTCTCGTAGTAAGTAAGACAAGTAAAAAATATAACTTTGTTGTAATCTCTACGTTGCTATTTAATCAGGTCTCAAATGTATTGGTATTTTCGTTTGGGTAGTTTTTTCTAACTGGCGGTCACATCATTTTCCATCAAATGACTTGATAGGGCTTTTACATCATCGCTCTGAAATATAATCTAATACAATCATCGCATCATCTATGTTGGTCAAGCCAGTGCCAGTAGCCGTGTGGTCATGCCATACAATATGTCCACATGAACAGCTACAATAAAAGCGTGGCTGGGATACAAATTATCAAAGGGATGATTTTGGTTGTCGTGATGTTTTTAGAAATATGCAGTCAGTATATTTGTCTGTGGGGGTCGTATGAGCCCATGTACTTCAAGATCCTCATGGTACTCATATGAACAGTCACAATCAAAGCGTGACTGAGGTACATCATTTTTAGATGACGACTCTATAATGAATATTATGGATTAAGAATACTGATCAGCGATACGGATTTGATATTTTGGAACATCATGATGTCTTGCCGGCATCATTGAAAACTGTTGACCGCTTCTCTCTTGCAGGAAACAAGCCTATGTTTATGTATACTTTTGTCTTTTTGAATTTGGTGCTAATACTGTTATATGGAAATGGAATAGGTCTTTGGATTATGGACGCGGATATTCTCTAATGGACGACGGCTGGATTATGAATGACGGACTAGACGCTTGTAATTCTTGTCAGTATGCCGGTATAGTATCCATCAACCTTTTAATGTTGCGTTTAATTTAATTCCATAATCGGCGTTACTGTTAATAGTAAATAGGTCACTTAAGGTCAAGACCCTTACGGCAGGAGACACGGCCATCCTATCCAAATAGATACAAGCATTTCACTTCGGTACGCGAGAAGGTTCCTAAGTTTCGTCTTCTCAGATAGCAAGCGTCAGATCTGACATTCAATATTCAACCCTCATCCATAAAGGAATTTCCGCATCAATAATCGAAAAACCAATTTCGTATGAAATAAAAATAATAAAAACACAAGATTGTTTCTTGCAAGAGAAAAGCGGTCAGAATCTGACACTTGCGCTCTATCTTCAT
>JAVTVY010035299.1:0-14277 GCA_036873755.1 Hanleya hanleyi | reverse complement strand
TGTAATCTTCAAGAAAAAAAAAGATATTTGGCAGGCTTGGGAGTGAAAAGAAAAACGGCTTTATTACCGTCACACTCAAAGGAGTTTTTCGTATGTAAGCGTAACATATCCTTTTAAGTTTAGTTGTTACAAGATACATGAACAGTTTATATGGCTACTGAGCTGTGATGATAATATTATATGTAACTCCTTAGGAGAGTTTTTGTACCGGTGTTTTTCCTTAAGAGAACGTATGTGAGCAATACAAGAACTGTATTCTGAACAGATACAAGCACAAGGCAATTGATTTCTCTATATTTGATTCTGCATATTTTCAAGAATATTTCACCTTGACAGTATTGGCATTTTTATTCTTTAGCAGAAGTATGCTGTAATTTAGTAATGGACTACTCAATTCAAACTAGTTGACTTGCTGAATGAATATCAGAAATTTAAAATGTAGGCCCAATATTTTTCAAGGAAAACAACTCTGCCCAATACGAGGTTCCCCAAGAAGTCTGTGCAGTCGATAACGAAGGCAAGTGTCTAGGAACTAAAACGGTGGCAATCACTTTCAGGACTTCGGTCAAGAAGTGATTAGTCCTCGCGAGATTAATCGCATGGTGGAGCTTGATTTCAGTGAGATGAATTCAACCGAAAAGGCTCTCTCACAGGATGACAGACAATTTCTCTCCATTATGTCAACGAGTATCAAACAACGAGATGATGGGCACTACGGAATGCCACTCCCGTTTAAACACTCGAAACCGAAATTGCCTAACAACAAAGCAAAGGCGATACGTCGAGTCATGATGCTCAAAAGACGTTTTGTCGCCAACGCAAAATACCGCGACGATTATGGGACATTCATGGAAGATGTCATCAGGAATGGACAAGCCGAAAGGGTTCCCGAAACTGAGATTTGCAACCCTAACGGTTGGGTTTGGTATATCCCACATCATCGGATATACCATCCTAAGAAACCCAATAAAATACGCGTGGTTTTTGACTGCAGTGCGACCTTTCAAGGTGAATCCTTAAACGACAATCTTTTACAAGGTCGTGTAGGAGTCCTTGGGAGATTTCGGCAAGAGATTATCGCCTTCATGTACGACATCAAACAGATGTACTATCAGTTCAATGTCAAGAAGGAGCATCAAGAATTGCTTGGTTTCGCCTGGTGGAAAAACGGAGATCATTCATCAGAACCTCTTGAATACAGGATGAACGTCCACCTGTTCGGAGCAGTGTTGTCTCCTAGATGTGCCAATTTTGGCTTAAAGCAAACGGCCAACGACAATGAGGCAGAATTTGGAACCGAAGCAGCGACCTTCATCCGTCGCGACTTTTATGTCGACGATGGACTCAACTCAACAGCAGCTGTCAAAGAAGTCATCGATCTCATACAAAACAGCAGAAAGATGTGTGCTAAGGGTGGTTTCAAGCTGCACAAATTTGTTTCCAACTTGGACGAGGTCACTGCCACGATACCACTAGAGGACTGCTCTCAAGGAATTAAGTCAACAGACCTCTTGGAAGTCTGTCACACTTAGAAACTCTGGGGGTCAAGCGATGTTTCAAACCAGCTGACTTCGGGAAAGTGGTATCGACGGAGCTTCACCACTTCTCTGAGGCCAGTACACCCGCATATGGTCAGTGTTCGTACCTCAGGCTAGTCGATGATCAGAATCGCGTACACTGTACCCTCTTGATGGGAAAAGCCAGGGTAACGCCATTAAAACCCGTAGCCATCCCACGGCTCGAATTGAAGGCTGCCGTAGTCTCCGTGAAGGTCAGTGGATTCATACACGAGGAGCTGGATTTGGGGAGTGTGACAGAATTCTATTGGACAGAGAGCAACATTGTCCTCGGCTACATATTTAATGACACCCGACGGTTTCATATCTTTGTAGCCAACCGCGACCAACCTATACGAGAACACAGTGAGGCTTCTCAATGGCATTATGTGAAATCAGAGGACAATCCTGCAGACAACGCGTCTCGCGGACTCGACGCGTCCGAGTTCGTCAAAAACCCCAGATGGACCACTGGACCAGCGTTCCTGTGGAGTAAACCACCCATAGAAGCCACAGAACAATCGTACCCACTGTGTCCTGGTGACCCCGAAGTCAAGGACGCGAAAGTCCTAGCTATTTCCGCCACCAAACTCGACCCCAAATTGAAATTGGAAGGATTTGGCTATTTCTCCCGTTGGTATTGCGAACTGCTTCGTGTTCATCCGTAAACTCAAAAAAGAGTCGCGTCAAGGAAGAACCCACAGTCCGACACACCTGAAAACAATTCACTCACGAGCGAAGACCTTGAGCAAGCTGCACTTGCTGTTGTTCGCCTCGTCCAACGAGAAGCATTGAGCAACCATTCCACTACAGCATTAGTGAAACCTCTAGTCCACTATACCGACTTGATCATTTCGTCGATGAATCTGACATCATGCGGGTAGGTGGGCGTCTAAAGAACTCGACATTTGCCGATAACTACAAGCATCCGGTAATCGTTCCGAAGTCAAGTCATGTGACCAAATTGATCATACGCCACTCTCATGAACGTATGCAACACCAATGACGCGGAATAACGGACAATGAGATCAGAAGCAGTGGATATTGGGCGGTAGAATGTTCTTCAGCAGTGGCTAACCTGGTTAACAAATGTGTTACCTGCCGAAAGTCGCGAAGGCCCGTGCAAGACCAGAAGATGGCTGATCTCCCCCCGAGACCGATTGGAACCGGTTCCAACTTTCACGTACTGTGGAGTGGATCTGTTTGGTCTTTGGATTATAAAGAAGGAAGGAAGGAAGGAAATGAAACGATATGAGGTGTTGTTTACTTTGCTTGGTTTCGAGGGCTATCCATATCGAGACTGCTAATTCACTCAGTACGGACTCGTTTATCAGTGGACTTTGACGCTTCATCTCGATCCGCGGACCAGTTCGTAATTACGTTGCGATCGGGGCACTAACTTTGTCGGTGCAGAACGTGAGCTGCGAGAAGCCCTGTCAGAAATGGATCATCAGTTCGTGCGCGACTTCTGTCTCAAGGAACATTACGAGTACGTCGAATGGAAAATGACCCCCACCAACCAGCCGCAAGCCACATGGGTGGTGTTTGGGAGCGGCAAATTCGCTCGGATCGAAACGTACTCGCCGGTTTGATGAATCATTCGAATACGCAATTGGACGACGAATCCCTCAGGACTTTCATGAACGAAGCCGCTGCGATCGTGAACAGTGGACCCCTCGCGGTAGACAACATAAACGACCCTTCTTCGCTAGATCCCCTTACACCCAAACCACATCTTGACCCTCATATCAAAAATCATTCTTCCTCCGCTTGATGACCTCCAAAGAGTCGATCTCTACTCCCACAAGCGACGGAGGCGCGTTCAGTACCTTACGAATGAATTTTGGTGCAGATGGCGTAATGAGTACATACAGAACTTACAAATCCGACCTAAATGGAACAGTGAGCGTCAAGGTTGGCGATGTCGTCTTGCTTGTCGATCAGTGTCTGCCGCGTTGTCAGTGGCAACTTGCTCGTGTGAAACATTTCGCAGCGATGACGAGCGCGTGCGCAAAGTCAGGTTGATCACCGCTGACTCTTCACGCGGTAGGAACGGTAAACGTACACAACATGTGAGTTTTCTGGAACGTCTTATTCAGAAGCTGATTTTGCCCCAGGAGTAGATTTTACTCTACTATGTGAACATGATGAAGCCGTTAATAAAAGTAAAATACCTTTAATTTTGAAGAGGTATGTGATGAATATCAGTTACATCATCTTTCTTAAATATTTTTATCTCAAGCCGGTACTAAGAATCATGTGATCATGAGATGTCATCTTTTGAAAGCGGTGGATACAAATCGCCACAGTAATCAGTTTTGGTTCTTCTGTTGTTTTTTTTTAGAAATATGCCGTCAGCATATTTTCCTGCGGGGTGAAAATGACTTATTTTCAATAGTCCGGCATCTATTCCCATCACCCGTATTATGTTGCGTTTAGCTGCTGTCTGTATATAGTGAGATTCTACTGGTGGACGTTTGGTCCCTTAGACTTGCCCTATATATAAAGTTGCTGTTTTGCGATTGGTAAATGTGGTGGAGAATGAAGCGATTGGTCAGCGTCGGGTTTCACAAGTAAGTGTTCTGAACAAGAACTTGCATTCTATTAATACTTTCCCGTTTGAACTGTACCTTCTATCTAACGGTCACAGAGTTCATCATTCTCATTTTCTTGATAGGGCTCATCGCTCTTAAATATTTGTATCTAATACCGCTCAAACCGGTGATAGGGACCGTGTAGCCATGCCTCCCAAGCTGTCGACATGAACACCTACAATAAAAGCGGGACTGAGATACAAATCGTCGCAGGGATCAGTTTTGGTTCTTGTGATGTCTTTTTTTTAAAATATGCAGTCATTGTATGTCCCTTTGGGGTCATATCACCTTTTGTCAATACGCCGGCATCTGTTTGAACCACCCTTCTTACATGTATGTCGCGTTTACTTGTTGCCTGTGTATGGTGAGATTCTGTTGTTGGGCGTTTCGTCCCCAAGACTTGCCCTCTGTACTTATCATTGTGATTGGAGTTTTGTGACTTGTATACGTGGTGGAGAATGAATCGCTTGATCGGTGCCCGGCCTTTCCGAACTGCTGCTATTTTGAATCAAAATGTCACTCAAATTCACTTGAACAGAGCAGAACAGAACAGAAACACGAGTGAGTGAGTAAATATGATTTAACGTCGCTTTCAACTATATTTCAGTCATATCACGACGTTGGGTCCTACATGTATTCCTTTTCACACCCGGGAACCACACGGGTGAAGTCCTATTCCTTTTCACACCCGGGAACCCCACGGGTGCCTCAGTTGGTCGCCTCTTATGAAAAGCTGTCTGAGGAGCTGAGGCTTATTCTTACCATGACCTGCGGTGTGCACAATGACATCCCAGGTCAATCCCCGGAAGCGCCACGGGGCAACAGCATTCCGAAATTTCAACAAACTTTAATAGTAGTTCTCAATAATTCACAGAAATAAAAATAAGATAGACGATTATTTAGACGTTTGGCAGCACGGCCCCGCAGTGTTCAACGAAACGTACGCCTAGACATTTGTGACGCCGTGACATCATCTATCGATGATGCGTTGAACTAAAACTTAAACGAGAGATCCTGAAGGATCTTGGCGCCCACCATTGTCCGATAATTGTAAGCTAATGACAAGAGGATCTTTTTGTCCATTGTTACTAAGACGATTGAGTTATAATTTTGTTTACAGAATTTCGAATCTGAGCGAAAAAGATCGAAAAAGGGACACTGGAAAACACCAAGATATAATCTTTCTAAGTTTCAGGAGTTTCAAGATTTCTAGAAACTGTACTTATGTCGGTTGTTATAGTACAAGAGAAATGAGCAAAGTTAGTCCGAAAGTGAATGTACATGTACGGAGGATCCTTCGTCTTCGTTTTCTAGTATTTTTATTTATTTATTTTTTTGCACGTGTCATCATTGGGTACTGGAAGCGAAGAAAAATCTCTTTGACACTTTGGCATACTTAAGATTTTATAATGAGGAACGAATGCTAATTCTGTTCTGTTTACTGGATTAGTTTGAGATATCTCTTTTAAGATACCATGCTCGAAAACAATAATATGGTACAATACTTAATACTGAAAAGATCCGGTCCGCGCAGTAATGTTGAAACTTCGAATTTGAAAGTGTCTGAATCCTGATTATCTCCCTTGGCTCGAAACATGCAGTAGTCTACAGTTGTCGAGTTGTGACAATGTGTCACAAGAGTGACGTCCCTTCATGTGGCTGACCCGCCAGCAGACGAAAGGGTGGGGCAGTTCACTTGCAACTGCATGGACCAAAGAAAACTGATATAAAATTTGAAGAAATACATTTTAATTCCGAATTATTTGAACTCCTTGATATGGAATGTGAAGATGTGGATATTCTCTGTAGTCAATATATAGAATATGCCCCACCGTTTGATCCGCCGACTCTTGTGATGCAACGTCACAACTCGGAAATACCGTATTAATTGGATTTTCGAATCGGACCAAAAAGGTATCTTGCACAACTAGAAGCCATGTGGGACCTATGTACCAAATTTCAGAAAGATCCATGAAATATTTCCTGATAATTCACGATAACAATGCTTCAAGGGGAAATTATAGATGGCCACCTGGCAGCCATATTGGATTTTCGAATCGGACCAAAGAAGGCATCTTGCACAACTAGGCCACAAGGGGAATCTGTGTACCAAATTTGAGGAAGATCCATGCAGTACTTCTTTGAGGAATCACGATAACAAAGTTTCATAGAGAAATCCAAGATGGGCGACTTGTAGCCATATTGGATTTTCGAATCGGATCAGAAAAGGTATCTTGCACAACTAGGCGACAAGGGGAACCTGTGTACCAAATTTGATAAACATCCATGCAGTAGTTTATGAGAAATCGCGATAACAAGGTTTCATGGGGAAATCCAAGATGGCCGCTTTGTGGCCATATTGGATTTTCGATTCGGACCGAAAAAGGTATCTTGCACAACTAGACCCCAAGGGGAACCTGTGTATCAACATTGAGAAAGATCAAATTATGCAATGCAGTAGTTACTGAGAAATCGTGAGTTTCATGGGGGAATACAAGATGGCCGCCGGGTGGCCATATTGGATTTTCGAATCAGACCAGAAAACGTATCTTGCACAACGTTGACCCCAAGGCAAACCTGTGTACCAAATTTAAGAAAGATCCATGCATTAGTTCCTGAGAAATCGCGGTAACAAGGTTTCGTGGGGAAATCTAAGATGGCCGCCTTGTGGCCATATTAGATTTTCGATTCGGACCGTAAAAGGTTATCTTGCAAAACTAGACCCTAAGGAGAATCTGTGTACCAAATTTGAGAAAGATCCATGCAGTAGTTCCTGAGAAATCGCGATAACAAGGTTTCATGGAGAAATCCAAGATGGCTGCCTGGTGACCATATTGGATTTTCGGATCGGCCTAGAAAAGGTATCTGGCACAACTAGACCCCATGTGGGACCTGTATACCAAATTTGAGAAAGATCCATGCAGTAGTTCCTGAGGAATCGCGATAACAAGGTTTCATGGGGAAATCCAAGATGGCTGCCTGTTGGCCATATTGGATTTTCGAATCGGACCACAAAAGGTATCTTGCACCCAAGGGGAGCCTGTGTACCAAATTTGAGAAAGATCCATGCAGTAGTTCCTGAGAAATCGCGATAACAATTAGGTTTCATGGGGAAATCCAAGATGGCTGCCTGGTGGCCATATTGGATTATCGCATCGGACCAGAAAAGGTATCTTGCACAACTAGACCCCAAGGGGAACCTGCGTACCAAATTTGAAAAAGATCCATGCAGTAGTTCCTGAGAAATCGCGGTAACAATGTTTCATGGGGAAATCAAAGATGGCTGCCTGGCGGCCATATTGGATTTTCGAATCAGACCAGAAAAGGGTTTCTTGCACAACTAGACCTCAAGGGGAACCAGTGTACCAAATTTGAAAAAGATCCATGCAGTAGTTCCTGAGAAATCGCGGTAATAAGGTTTCATTGGGAAATCCAAGATGGCTGCCTGGTGGCCTTATTGGATTTTCGAATCGGACCAAAAAAGGTTTCTTGCACAACTAGACCCCAAGGGGAACCTGTGTACCAAATTTTTAAAAGATCCATGCAGTAGTTCCTGAGAAATCGCGGTAACAAGAATTGTTTACGG
The DNA here is from genome assembly GCA_036873755.1 of Hanleya hanleyi. Lineage (NCBI taxonomy): Eukaryota > Metazoa > Mollusca > Polyplacophora > Lepidopleurida > Hanleyidae > Hanleya > Hanleya hanleyi. The sequence continues at coordinate 6,541 of JAVTVY010035299.1, read as the reverse complement.
ACGGACTGACGACGGACGACGGACGACGGACGGACAACGGACGGACGGACGGACGACGGACCACGGACGAAAACTGATTTGAACAGCCCACCATCTGGTGATGGTGGGCTAAAAAGTGAAATTGAAACTGAATTGAAACGTATATAGTCGGGTCAAAATCTTAAATCACCCTCTGGCAAGTAAAATTTTATGGTTGAATTTAGTACTTTAGGGTATTTGTCGCAAAATAAGCCCCCATGCCGGTCAGACTTCAGTAGAGCGAGAAATCCGAAATGGCCACCGGCGGCCATATTGAAAATTAACTTTTTAACCAAAGGGTCTAGAAATCTCAATGTTACCTCTTTTCGACTAATTTTAGGACGAGGAATCCATTTCCGATGCTGTTTTTGTGACTAGAGGTCTCCTTGATAACATAATCCAAGATGGCCGCCGTTCATAGAGACAAAATCCAACTTCTGTAGTGATTAACGTATACCCTGAAATAATACCTCTAAATGTCGGTAAGTTAGGGTCGGTCTCGCAGGAGATCCTGGCCAATGCTCATAAGGAGCTCGAGAATGATCCGGTCATGGATGCCCTCATCGACAGCATATTTGAGGAGGTTGAGGGATCGGATATGGCCAACTACTGGCTCGGTTTTATGATGATGGTGGAGGCTTTGATGATGAACGTCCACGCCGTTCACACGTGCAACTGGGAAGAGTATCTCACCTCGCTGCGGGAGATGATGCCCTGGCTGATGATGTACGACCAGACTAACTAAGGGCGCTGGCTACCAGATTTTTGGGCGACGCTCTCGTCACTCCCTGCTGACAAGAGATAATTCATCAGTTCCAACTTCGCCCAGTCTTTGACCGTTAATCCATATTCGTACATTGGTTGGGACATGTGGATCGAGATGACCATGAATAATGGTTCAAAGATGAAGGCCGGCTGGATGTCAATCCTCCGAAATGAGAAGCAGCTGATGGCTGACACCAGAAATGCCAACAATCTTGGTCGAGTTCGGGCAGCTCTTCATGATCAAGTCAATAGGAAACAGTTAGCTCGGAAGCACAGTGAGTGCGCTCCCAAAAGGATGTGCGTAGATGAGCAAGCTGCTCAAGATCTCATCTCGTGCATCAAGAAGTTTGACTGCTTCCCATTTGACCCCTCGTCGCCGACTCTTCAAACCTTGCAATCAGCTCTTCCCGCTCCCTCAGAGTTGATCCACGATTTCAAGAAAGACAAGATGGTGAATCCAAGTTGAAAGCTTTCATGGATGAGCGAGTCTACTCGAAGAAATAGTCTCTCCATGATCGCATCAAGCGCAACAAACGTCTCACTTTCGCTAATGCCCAAGTTAGCAAAGCTACTTCGGAAAACCTCAAGGTGAAGCAAGGGGAAATGGGGAGCAGGGCAATGGCGTCCGTGGTCAACCTTGTAGATGTTAGTAGTCTGGTGTCGCTCTCTGAAGCCATGAAACACCGTCTGACTGAAGAGTGTCTGACACTATTCATTATCAACGGCACCTTCAAGAAAACTCAGAAGAGCAAGCTTCTCCAGAAGGTGACACAACAGTCACTTGATGTCCCATCCTACACGGCGTTGGTTGACATGGGCATGATTTGGCGGCTTGCATCTCCCACAACAGAGGACAGAGAGAAGGGTGATGGGTCTCCTTACACGTGGGGTGACTACACTACAAAAATCGCCTCTACGATCCTCGCGCGCCATGTGGACGCTACTACCATCATTTGTGTCAATGATCCATACGACCACAGTGAATCCATCAAAGATGATGAGCGCGAGTTGCGCATCCAGGGTCAAGGTCATATCCCCAATGTCTTCATGAAGTCAGGCGACAAGTTTCCCTCAGCCCGTGAGTTTAAGACCTTTCTGTGCAGCGCAAGCAACAGGGTACGTCTCCAAACCCTGATCAAGATTCGACTCTCTGAAATTGCCCAGTCTATCAATCAGAAGCTACTGTACTCGGTCGGCGAGGAGTGCGTGAGCCTCTCATCTGGCAATGCCAAAGATAACCTGGGCTTCAATCAGTGTGAAGCTGACACAATCATGCTGTCGTGCTACACGGCTTTGAGGTCATCTGGTTACAGCAACCCAGTGATCATCGATGTAGAGGACACATACGTGTACATCCAGGCAGCTGCCATTTCACATGATGTCTCTGGCGTTATCTGCATGAAGAAAAAGAAGGAACTGCTTTGCTGCAGAAGCATGTGCTCTGAAGATGACATCGCCAAATGCATTATCCAATTTCATGTTATGACTGGCTGCGATGCCAACAGCTGCTTTTATGGTCATAGCAAAACGTCCCTCTATGAGAAAATGGCGAAGAGTCCTGAAGCCCGTAGTCTCCTCTCAAAGTGTGGAGAAAGCCTTCCGTTGACCGAGGATGTGTTGAGTGATCTCAAGTCCTACGTCATTCGCTACGTGTATGGTGGTTTACGGAGTTCTTCTCTGGATCTGACCCGAGCAGCTAGGTGGAAAATGCAGAAGAAGAAATGTCTAATGCGCCTGCCTCCTGATGATGACAGTCTAAAACAGCACATCATGCGTGCCAACTTTTTGGCCTACATTCAGCGCCACCCTGAGCTGAGAAGACATCCCTCCCCTATCGGTCATGGCTGGGAACTAATCAATGGCTGTTGTAGACCAGTACGTCACTCAAAACCTGCCCTTCCCCTTGAATTTGCAGTGCCCTTGCCTTCACAGACTGGAGATGATTATGACTCAGATGGTGAATCTGAGGCATCCATTGCGCTAGACTCTGAGTTGGACGTCTCCTCAGATGATTCTAACTGAATGCCAAGTCAATGGGGTCTATCCGGTCGCTTTCATCTCAATGAACAAGTGCTCGATGATAATGCTAGTTCATGTATCAGGCCATTCAGCTTGAATTTATCTGGTTTTTGTTTTAACATTACACTTTGAATCGCAACACAGACATGACAGTAAATAACCTCAGTGCTTCACCTTTGTTATTATTTCTTTTTGAATATATAAAACTTGTCTGTACTCTGCATAGCGGCATTGTAACACATTTTAATCCAGGAAATGTGCACAATACTACTTTGAATAATAAATATGTATTCAATTTCTTAATTGTTGATTTCGTTGTGAAGGATTATCGAATTTGGCTTTTTGTCTCTATGAATGGCGGCCATCTTGGATTGGGTTGTCAAGGAGACCTCTGGTCACAAAAACAGTATCGGGAATGGATTCCTCGCCCTAAAATTAGTCGAAAAAGAGGTAACATTGAGATTTCTAGACCCTTTGGTTAAAAAGTTAATTTTCAATATGGCCGCCGGTGGCCATTTTGGAATTCTCGCTCTACTGAAGTCTGCCCAGATTTTCCAGACCGGCATGGGGGCTTATTTTGCGACAAATAACCTAAAGTACCAAATTCAACCATAAAACTTTACTTGCCAGAGGTTGGTCATCTGATTTGAGATGTTGAAATCATTTGGATTCATGATTTGGGATGATTTGGCTTCGGTATGAATATCGTAGAAAACCAACTACTTATCATTCAATGAGCCCAGCGCGTGAATTGTGTGTATTTCAATTACAAGTAATTAGCCGAGGTGCGGAAGTCACAGCAGGCGGTAACACCGACTGTGAGTAATGCGCGCTAATTCCCACAGCGCATAGTTCTTCCACAGACAGAGAATTTTTGAGAGCTAAAATTTCACATTTGCAAATATTTTTTGAGGAAAATAACAGAAACACTTGATACGTTTATTTTTCAACTTTTGAAATATGCAAAGAAAAAAATATCGATAGTTTGAGCCTATTCCCAGGGCCTCGAGTCCTTAAACAACTAAGCACACTTTCATTTGAATATGCTAAAGTTGTTGCCATGGCAACCATATCAATATCAATTTAGCGGAAATAACATGAGAGTATCAATAGAAGTATCTTATTATATTAGCTCAGGCAACATGGTCGAAACATTACAACAGATCCGATGAGCAGTTTTTTTTTCTTTCTTATCAGTTGTTGCTTTTTCATCTATGTCATGATTTCTTGCAGCTCTTGATACAGTGTGTTGAATAGCATTATACTGTTGATATCAGCTGATTTGTGATTGTCCTGTGACTGTTTGCTCTCTGAGGGCGCCCCAATTGATAATAAAGAATTATATTATATTATATTATATTATCCCAGAACCAGAGATATCACACAATGAACTCTGATTGGCTGGATTTCCTTCCAATTTTCTTAAAACTGGAAGATTACCCGTGATGCACTAGCTATTGTTTCTAATAAAACTCAATAGGTCTCGGGTTTGTCATGAGCAGCAGTCATATAATTATTTAACCATAACTCTTCAGTGGTAGGTTTGTATAAAACTTACAGCTTTCGGTTGGAAAACCTTGTTTACCTGTCTGTAAACATATGAAGATAAAATATAACCACAAAACTATTTACAGATAATAATTAAAGCTCGATAAATCCGTGAATATTTTTTTGAAAAAAGAGTTTTGCATCTCATAATATAGAGGTGCATAGGAGGGTATAGTTATTGTTTTCTGCAAAAATGAACGTACGAAAATCGTACGCGTTCCTAAACGGGTCACAGAACGCTAAAGTCAGTGAGTGACGAATACAGTCTATATTTTCAGTATTCGTCATGTCCTTCTTATTAACGTAAATATTGTAAACGAGAAAGCACGCGGATATCACCTAACAACATCAATTTAACTATACGAAAAATGGATGTAAAACAACAAGTAGCAAACCCTTGGCACGGCAGACCGCGTGCTCGTGGTATTTGTCACAATAATTGTTACATCTGAGTCATCAACAGCATAAACACTTATCAGACTCACTTTGCTTCAAGAGTACATTAACGTGCAACGTTACCATGCAGGCCACGTTTTGCTGTCTGCATGGATTCCAGAAATTATGATACCCGTTTTTGAATAGTAGATATATCAATTATTGAAACATCAACTTTCTGACCCCCTTGAAACTGAATTGAACCGCTTTTGGATTCCAATATGCTCTATCAGGGACGTTGCGAACTGATAATTAGCTTAGATTCAAAGCAGAGCTGATCACAAAATGTGCGAAATTATCACACGAGGCGGATGAAGAATCGAAACTTGAAACTGAGAGAATCGAACAGAACAATCGACAGAATACGCAACAAATCAATGACCTCACGTCTCTCGTGAAAAGAGTCGACTATCAGAATGGCGACATTAAGAAGAAAATTGAAACTGTTCAAAGGAATGTTACAGAAGCCATGCACAAATCCAGCGATGCATACAATATGTCGAACAGAATTAATGCTGGATTTTGTGATGAAAATATCTCTCTGAAAAACTCAATAAAATGTGTAAATGACAGCTTGAAAAGTGTGCAAGAGGACATAAGCACAATGACAACGAATGTAAACGGGTGCATACACTCAGTGACAGGTCTGAAACAACAAATGTGTAAAATAGACAAAGAACTGAAATCAAAACTGAAAGAGGCGAGTAGAAAAACGTTTGCAGAAGTATCTGCAATTCCGTGCATAGACAATCGACCACGGCTAGCTGAGGCTTCACTCGTGGATAAAACTAGTTATAGCGACTGCCACAATCTGACAAGTCAAACTGTCGTGTTACCAGAAGATGTCATGTGTCAAAACGAAACTACAACCAGATCGACTATTGAGTCTACTACCAGGCAAAGTTCCCTGGTAAATCATGATAAGTCTGTGACCGAAAAAATGACCAATGAGAAAGAGAAGATATCAACTAGAAATGCTAGTCAACAACAGGCTGAAGTACTGCATTTACCCGGTGACAATAATTCATCTCAAAGAAACACTGACCGGCATCATATACCGTGTGATACCCAAGCAATCGGAAGAAGGAGCAACAGTCAGCAAAGTGGTGACTCAGATATTCTGCAAATCAGCGTACACTTTCCCCAAGTCAAAAATGTATGGCCAAATCAGGGAATGTGTTCACCGGAGTAGTACGGCGACGTGTTGCAAGATTTTACATTGGTGGGATTGATAAACACAGGTCATCAGAAACAGCAATGCGATCATTTCCAACAGACAATGGAATACACGTGACCTTTCTGCGAGCGTGATCGGAAAAGAACAGCCGCTGCGCAACTGAATATCATAGAAGAAGACGAGAATATCATTACAGCCGATGGTTTCTGGCCAGCTGGGATATTCATGAAGGAGTGGTTACCATGGGCGGTGTTCAAGAACGCAAAATATGAACAATATGGAAACTAGAAAACTGAATCTAATGAGCTGGAACGCAGACGGTGTTATGTCTGGGACCCCCTATCTTGTAAATACACTAGAAAACTTCGATATACATTTGTGCGGAATTGCTGAACACTGGTTAAGAGAGTTTAATATAGATTTTTTGAGTGCGATCGACGAAAATTATGGAGCACTTGCAAAGCCCGTACCAGAGGGCGACTCGTATGCTACTCGCTGCAATATCCGTGGGGGTGTTGCACTTTTATACAGGAAAGAACTCCAGATAACTGAAATAGACACTGACTGTAACCGGATCGT